>BMAC01000186.1:819741-833327 GCA_014905375.1 Phtheirospermum japonicum
GTCGAAGGACTTGCCGACCTATCTCAGGACTATACACGAGGCTCGTATCCACCCAAATGGGTGGAAATACGAGCACATCCCGGACAGCCATCGTCAGACGTGGTGGCCTCGTTTTAGGGTAATTTTGAAGTATTTTTTATTTATTTATGTTAAGTAAATTGCTTAATTATTTTGTCTAATTGTATTTCTTTTGTAGGGATTGGTGTGGTGGGACACTCGTATGTACGACGAGAATGCCATCAGGACGGCATTCTATGTATCGATGCGAGAGGCTTATAAGAGTCGTATATACAAGTGGAGGAAGGCGTATCGATTGAAGGGGACGATACCTGCTATTGTAGGGGAGACGACTTGGAACAGGTGGCTGTTGGAGTTTCAGCGGCTTGAGGAGGTGGAGAAATCAGAGAAGGCCAGGCGGAATAGGGATGAGCGAGCCCGGCGGCCCTTCGACTGGTATAGCGAAGCATCGAGGCGGGTCCATGCCGGCTAATCGACAGGCGGCCGAGATTGTAAGTCAATGATAATATTTTAAGTAATTAAATTATATTATTGAACATGTATAAATTTATGTTTTAATTAATTCATTATATTAAATATTGTAAATGTAACTTTAAATACAGGCTGCACAGACGGGTTCGCAGCCCAATAACTACGAGCTTCTGCTGAGGTATCATCGAAATTCCGACAGCACATTTACGGATCCCAAAACCCAGAGGATAGCTGTAAGTTTTATATGTTATATATATAACCGATTTATTATAAAATCTGATAAAAGTTATTATAAAATCTGATAAAAGTTGTTTGGTAATATTAGATGAAAATTTTGATATCAGGAGGATTATGAGAGGGTTTTGGAGGAGAGGCGTGCTGCGTCTTCTGATGATAGCAGCCCTCAGGTAGACCCGAACGAGGTCTACCTATAGGTCGTCTGGAATAGGAAGGGTCGACGCTATGGTTTTGGATGCTTTGGGAAGACTCAGAAGGGCTGCAGTACTTCTTCCACCTCCACCGCCGATGTTCGTCAGCTCCAGACGTAGGTGCAGTCCCAGCAGGAGCAGCTTGAGCAGCTTCAGTGGATCCGTGAGGAGCAGGAGCGTACCCAGTTGACGCTCCGTCAGCAGATTGAAGAAGCTGTTGCTCGGGCCATGGCTCGTCAGCCTCCCCCTGATCCGGATGGTTGTCATATTTAGATGTGGATGGATAGTTCAGGATTTTTATACATTCGATTGATGAATTGATTTTTAGTTATTGAATGATTTGTTTTAATTTTTTTATTAATGGATAATTTATTTTTAGTTATCTAAAATTTTATTTGTTTATTATTTTTAATTTAATTATTAATTAATATATTAAAAATTTAAAGAAAATAAAAGCAGTTTTTTTTTTAAAATAGCCGTCAGGAATGCTGGCGGCCTACCCGCCAGTAATGCTGACGGCTTAGCCGCCAGGAAAGCATCAGACATTCCTGGTGGACACAACCCGACAGGAATACTGGCGGTCTTTTTCTGGCGGCATAAGCCGTCAAGGAAACCGCCGGCATTCCTGGCGGGCATAATTTCCCGTCAGGATACTAGAATCCTGACCGCAAAAATACTGACGGCTATTATCCGTCAGGAGGCCGTCAGTATTTCATATACTGACGGAATTCTGACGGATTTGGCCATCAGTATCGCCGGGTTTTTTTGTAGTGTTTGGTCGGAACTATAAATTTTATTGTATTATCTTAGTTTTGGGTTTATTTTGCGGGACTTAGGTCAGGTCTGGAACTTTTTCCATTTGGGGGAGCTTCGACTCTCCCGAATCGCCTCGACCCATTTCTTTACGCATAATTTTTTTATTTTCATACTTTGTAATGCTCGCATACTTTTGTATGTTCACCTTTTTTATCAATGAAATTTATTCATCGATCAAATTTTTTTTTTTACCATTTTTTGAATCACAACAAATAACACATGTAAAAGGAAATAACTTTTATTCTTTGCTTTGCTTGATGAAATTACCAAAAGGAGCATTGCATGGAATATGAAGAAGTATGGCTCAATATGGACATCAAACAAATCAGTTCCTTCTTCATACTGAACAAACAGCAACAACCAAACAAGGAGCACAACATAACAAGTGAACATAAAGATGAAAGACAACCATTTACATGACCAAAAGTTTTAGTCCAAAACCACCAAACAATGGTGGCTAAATACTTGATTTCCCTTCCTTATATCTTCTGCAACAAATTTAAATCCTGCATCCGGGTCAACGCCTTCTCAAACTGGCTCCATTTCTGCTCTAACGTCCCACTATACCCGATCGACATTCTAACAAGCCCCGGCGAAATGCCTGCCAAAGTTTTCTCTTCTTCATTCATCTCGCTACTCGTGCTACTACCCGAGCACGACATTAGAGTCTCGTAGTAGCCCAAGCTAACAGCCATAAGCCCAAATTGACTGCAATTCTGCAAAAGATTCATAAAGCGATTCGCCTTTTCTTCGGTTTCCATGTCCACGCACAAAATCCCACCGTAACCATAGTCTTTATTTGCGATGGACTTGAGAAGGGCATGATCGGGATGATCTTCCAAGCCAGGGTAGACAACTTTGAGGCCGAGCTTTTTCATCCTCGTGGCGTACGCCAAGGCCCGTCGGCAATGCTCCTTCATCCGGAGGCCCAAGTGAGGGAGCCTCTCGGAGAGTTCGAAGGCTACTTTTGGGTTCATGGTTGGGCCTAAGAGCATGAGAGCCCCTTGGTGAAGATCCATCATGGAATTCACTAGGCTGGCTGGCCCACACACGGCGCCTGTATAATAATAAATAAGATATCAAATCAAAGACTAGTTTAAGATAAAGCGTATAAAATAACATATCAGTGACCAAGTTAAGATAAGGAATCTAAACTTTAGAGTAGTGCTAAGGGCAAAAGTGGCAGAATTTATCATAGTATATTCTTTTATCTCTAAGAGCCATCAATTTCCGAGACAATACCAACAAACCCCCATCACTTTATCACATGCCCATTATTTGTAAGTATCTCCAACATCTTAGACACACTCTTTCCACAAACAGACTATCACACACAGCTACTGAATACATCATCAAAAGTTGTGAGACTTTGTCATATATTCATTGATTCCATTTTAGGCACAACATACTCTGAATTCTGAAATGTGTCCTTGTACACTTTCTTCTAAGTTGATAACTACACATGGTATCTACTTTACACTAATGAAGAGTCCTACCTAATTAATGATTTGGTCGTATTTCTAACTAGTGTGATTTGACATTAAAAAGTATTAATGTGCGATTGAAAATCATTTTCATTCCGCAGAAGAAAACTTTTCTTCTCAAATTTGTAACTGGTTATAAAAAAATTAGAAAATATACAATTCATTCATTCTCTTCTAAAATCTTTACCATGACACGTTAGATATATATTTCCCCCAGACAAAACTGCGATCCTTTTATCTAGAAATACGCTTAGAGCACAAATGTGAATTGATACATGTGACAGTCAAATCATGTGAGAAAAACACTAAACAGTAGTGCAAAATAAAAGTTACTACTATTTTAATAATCTATTTTACCACAGTAAAAAAGCAATCATAAATCGAGTGAATCCTCGAAGTTACTATTTTAATAATCTATTTTATTACAGTAAAAAAAAAATCATGAATCTATCGACACGAGTGAAAATCTGGGTTTACGGTTAAAATAGATTGATATAAAAAGGATTAGAGAGCGAGAGTAAGAAGTAACCTGCGATGATATCTGCGCAACCGCTGATGTACTTAGAAATACTGTGCACGACCACGTCGGCCCCGAGCCTCGCCGGGGACACCACCATGGGCGCAAACGTGTTATCCACAACCACCGTGACCCCCTTGTCGTGCGCTATCCTGCACAGCTCCGGCACGTTAGCCACCGACAGGACCGGGTTGGACATAGCCTCGAAGTACAGCACCTTTGTCCTCCCTTCAGCAATCTCCCGCCTGACCATCTCGAGATCCCCGATGTCCACAAACGACGTCGTTATGTTGCACGCGCGTGGCAGGAAATGTGTGAGCAGCGCGTGGGTCCCCCCGTAGAGGGTGCGGGAGGCGACCACGTGTTCGCCGGAGCTGCACAGCTGGAGCAGGACAGAGGAGATCGCCGACATGCCCGAGGCGGTGCAGTAGGCGGCCTCGGTGCCCTCCAGGGCGGCCATCTGGCGGCCGAGGTTGAGCACCGTGGGGTTGAAGTGGCGGCTGTAGATGAAGAAATCGCGGTCGGGGCCGAGCTCTCCTGCGAACATCCGCCGCATCGTCTCGGGCTCCATGACGGTGAAGGTGGCGGAGGCCTCGATGGACATGTTCACGCCGCCGTGCTCGCCGAACTCGTGGCGAGCATTCGCCAGCGCCGCCGCGGGGTCCTCGGCGTGCGGCGGCGGGGTCTTGCTCATCGATTGGTGCTTCTTGGCGGCGGGGAATTGGTCAGGGTGATCGTCGGACGAGCCTGGCCGTTTCTTGCTGGACATGTTAAGAATGTCGCGATTGAAGGTTGCTTCCGCCATTGTTGGGTGGTGGGTGCTTGAAATTGCTTGAGAAATAGAGAGAGAGTTAATTGGGCGAGGGACTCTGAGGGATGAGCATGTGTATTTATAAGGAGACGTACAAAAGTTTATCCAATTTAGTGAATAATAGTAAGAGGGATTTGTTGCCTACTTATCTTTTTCACGTTTTCTTTGCTCCATAGGACCACGATTTAAACTTAAATTTGACTGGTCAAAGAACATTAGAACTAGAACACTTCGAGCAAAAATATGTCCACGCAATTATGACATGGAAAGTTATTATTCATAAAAACTAAGTGATATTTTTCCCCCCCTTACCATTATCGTTTCTCATAAACTTTAATAATACACAAGAGTTTATTTTGAATCGTCACCGAACAAAAGAAAAGGAGTATGTGAATATACTTTATGTATCATGATATATGTTTCTCTGATTATTGTTTGTATCAACCTAACCACAATTCTTACATTTTCTATAAAAAAAAAAAATCGACCTTATTAAGCTTGTGAAAATTTGTATTTTGACCAACAAAATTCTTATTACTTAATTAAAAATCTTTTTATGCTAAACCTATATATAGAGAGACCAAACACCGAAAAAAAACAGTATTTTATCGAGTGAAACACTTAGAAAATACTGTCATCGAAAATTTCGAGAGTTTTACCGAGGGCATTACCGTCGATATCACTCATTTCGATAAATCCCTCGAAAACACGGCTCCAATGTTTGCTGGCATAATTACCGAAAACAATGCCGAAGGAATTTACCCTTCGAAAATACCGAAGGGAACAACTTCCCCTCCGAAATTACCGAAGGAAACAATTTCCCCTCGTAAATTAACGTATGGAATGAATTCCCTTCGATAATTTACAAGGGAAATAGACCCCTCGGTTATAAAAGTCGAGGGACGAATTTGCCCTTGGAATTCCCGAAGGGAATTCGTCCTCTCGTTTTTTTCTTAAAATTAAATTAAAAGGGGCAATTGCCAAATACTAAGACTAATTATACAAAATGTCAAATAGTCCAACCACAAATATATAATTACAAGGTTACCCCTAATAATAATAATATAATAATAATAATATCAATAAACAATACACCACCACCTCCCGCCGGCCACCCCCACCGCTGCTGCTGTCCGGCCGCCGCCCGGAAAATTTTCCGGCGAGATTTTTTTTTTTTTTTGCCCAACAAATATAAAGTTAGAAATATCACTATAAAGTAAGAAATTTTTAATAAGAAATTTTCTTACTTTTTCATACATAAAGTATGAGATTTTCACTATAAAGTAAGATTTTTTCTTTTTTTTTTGAACATAAATTAAAAATATCTTTATTTTTGAAAATAAAGTAAGAAATTTCACTATAAAATAAGAACTTTTTCCTACTTTTTCGAATATAAAATAACAAACTTTCTTACTTTAAAGGATATAAAGTAAGAAACTTTATTAATTTTTTGAACATAAAGTATGAAATTTCACTATAAAATAATAATATATAATTTGTATTAAATAAGAAAATACATAATAATAATTTGCTATTAAGCAAGAATTTTTTTTCTCTATTTTTTTTTGGCAAAACAAAAGTGTGTAATAAGTAAAAAAAAATAGTAATAAGTAAAAAATACATAACAACATTTGCACATCAAAGCAAGAAACTTTTGCAATCAAATAAAATACTTTTTGTCATCAAGTATGAATTTTTGGACATTAAATAAAAAATCTGTTACATATAGTAAGAAATTCGTACATATAGTAAGAATTATTTCCGGTGACCGAAATTATTTTTTGGACATTAAGTAAAAATGTTTGGACATATAGTAAGAAATGTTTTCACATATAGTAAGAAATGCATACATATAGTAAAAAATCCAGACATATAGTAAGAAAAATATATGGGTTGAAAAAAAACTGACTCCATAGACATGTAGTAAGAAATTCAGACATACAGTAAGAAATTCTGGGCAAGAAAAAAAAAAAAACGCCGAAAATAAATTCCGGCCACCGGAACTGACTCCATGGACATGTAGTAAGAAATTCAGACATAAAGTAAGAAATTTTGGGCAGAAAAAAAAAAAAGCCAAAAATTAATTCCGGCAGCCGAAAAATATTCCGGTGGCCGAAAAATATTTTCAGATGATCAGGAAAAAAATGTGACCGAAAAAAATTTCCGGCGGCCGAAAAATTTTCCGGCCGGCCGGCGGGTAACTTTATATTTGTTGGGCAAAAAAAAAAAAAAAATCTCGCCGGAAAATTTTCCTGCGGTAGGTGGCGGCAGCATGTGGCCCCATTTTATTATTATTATTATTAGTTATTTTAATAGTAAGGGTATTGTGGTATATTCATATCACAATTTTGGACTATTTGGCAAAAAAGTATGTACTATATGACTTAAAATTGGATGGAGGACTAATTGACAAATGGATCTCCACCTGGGGTACTATTTGACAGTTTCCCCAAATTAAAAATAGACAAAAATAGAAAAATCGTAAAAATAAAACAAATCCTATCATTTTACGCACGGGATGGCACGGAGTGTGTCTCGATGTTATGAAACCACGAGAATCGAATATTGATCACTAAATACGCATTTTATTTTTTTTTATTTTAAATAAAAAATAAAAAAATAAAAAATCGTAAAACTAAAACAAATCTTATCATTTTACGCACGGGGTGCGTCTCAATGTCATGAAACCACGAGTATGGGGTCTTGATCGTTACATACGCGTTTTTATATATATTTTTTTTAATTTTTAATTTAATTAAAAAAATCGAGGAGACAAATTTGCCCTCAAAAAACCAGAGGGGAATTAGATTCCCCTTGGAGATCCCGAGGGGAAGTTGTCTCCTCGTTTTTTTTAAAGTTAAATAAAAAATAGAAAAAAAAATAGAAAAATCGTAAAAATCAAATAAATCCTATCATTTTACGCACGTGGGGAAGGTTTTGACTCAATTTCGATTGTGAAATATCACCGAGCATGTGCGTATTTACACGTGTCACGTAATTCGACCAAGATAAGATCGATCGATCATCTTTTTCGGTTGAATCATGAGTATCGACGAAGCGTCATGATTTTGCGAAGGTGGTGTGTCTCGATGTCATTGAACCACGAGTATCGGGTGTTGATCATTAAATACGCATTTTTTGATTTTTTTAAAAATAAAAATCGAATTTAAGATTAATAGAAAAATTGTAAAAACAAAATAAATCCTATCATTTTACGCACGGGGTGGGACAAGGTACGTCTCAATGTCATGGAAACACGATGATCAAGTGTTGATCGTTAAATATGCGTTTTTCTATTTTTTTTTATTTAAAAAAATAAAAAAAATAGAAAAATCGTAAAAAAAAAAAATCTTATTACTTTATGTACGGGGTGGCACGGGGTGCGTCTCGATGTCATGAAACCACGAGAATCGAGTATTGATTGTTAAATACGGATTTTCTATTTTTTTTTCGATTTTAAGTAAAAAAATCTAAAAAAAATAGAAAAATCGTATAAATAAAACAAATTATATCATTTTACACACGGGTGACACGGGGTGCGTCTCGATCTCATAGAATTACGAGAATCGAGTGTTGATCGTTAAATACGCATTTTTCTATTATTTTTGATTTTTAATTTTAATTTAAAAAATTGAGGGGATGAATTTGCCCTCGAAAAAACCGAGGGGAATTAGATTCCCCTCAGAAGTTCCGAGTGGAAATTGTCCCCTCAATTTTTTTAATTAAATAAAAAATCAAAAAAGGAAAAAAAAAAATAGAAAAATCATAAAAATAAAACAAAATCCTATCATTTTACGCACGTGGTGTGGTTTTGACCCGATTTCGATTGAAAGATATCAACGAGCATGTGCGTATTTACACATGTCGTGTAATTTGACCAAGATACGATCGATCGATCATCTTGTTCGGTTGGAAACGTGAAGCGATGAAGCGTCTTGATTTTGTGAAGGTGGCACGGGGTGCGTCTCGATTTCATGGAATCACGAGGATCGGTGTTGATCGTTAAATATGCATTTTTTTATTTTTCTTCTATTTTAAATAAAAAATAGAAAAATCGTAAAAATAAAACAAATCCTATCATTTTACGCACGGGGTGGCACGTGATGCGTTTCGATATCATGGAACCATGAGGATCGGGTGCTGATCATTAAATACACGTTTTCTTTCTTTTTTTTTAAATTAAAAAACCCGAGGGGATGAATTTGCCCTCGGAAAAATCAAGGGGAATTAACTTTAGTTCGTACTATTTTGAAGATCACGTTTTAACTAAAAGAATAAATTTGCCTAGAACTGACGACGGTCAGGATGGTGTACATGGCGCTGATGAAGTTTTCTCAATTTTTAAAAAATATGGGGAGACATTTGGTACAAAGGGAAAAAGATTTCTAACCGAAGTAGAATACAACTCCACAAGGATATACGTGTTGCTAAATTGTGAGGAGGTCCAAGAATATGTTAGGTAAGAATACTTTTTTCCATTTATACTGTAAATGTATATATATGTACTAATATTTCTTTTACTCAATTTTCTAACGAATGATCTTGTATTTATACGAAGAGCATTCAACGTCTCCAACCAAACATTACTGATGATACGCTCAACGAAAAATTGAAAGATTAATTTGCCAATTGGTTCAAGTATTACGTAAGACGTTCGATTCCGAGATGCATATCATTTAATTACCGTATGTATTTATCTAATATATTTCCTAAATTAAAAATGATTCTTCGACGTCATAGGCTAGATATCGTTCGAACAATGTGATCGACGTGAACATTAGGAGCCTAGCTGAGGGTCCATTAAGATGTGTGAAAACTTATACTGGATGTAAGATAAATAGTTATAAATTTTCATATAATCGAGCATGGATCTAACAAAGCAACTTCTAGCAGTGGAGTATGCATTAAAGGGTTAAACTATGCGGCAACCGAGTATGATTATTACAGTCGTCTCATAGAAATCGTGCAGCTCGAATACACCGGCCGAATGGAGAAAAACACACTATTGTTCAAGTGCAACTAGTTTGATCCAACTCCTACATGCACAAAAGTTCATCCACATTATAAGCTTATCGATATCAATCATAAATGTAGGTTCAATCGATATGAATCCTTTGTTCTTGCTTCCTAAGCTGTACAAGTATACTATTGTGCGTACCCAAATTTGAAACGAAACAAGTTGGACGGGTGGACAACGTGTAAAATCAAGGAGAGATCAAATGTTGAGTTTATCGATCCTCTACCAACCAGAGCAATCATTGCAAGATGAAGTTATAGATACACACAATCCAACTCAAGTGGACGATGTCAGTTTTCAGTTGCACGACCCCAATGATAATGACGTTGATGATCTTGGTGACGAGGCAATTGATGATTCAGAAGAAGAGTTACTCACTGATCAAGACACAGACGGAGATGAGTTTGGTGATAACTTTAATAGTGAAAGTGTTGGTTCATATGATTAGTTTGGAAAAAAGATTATATGTAAATTATTCATATTGTAAAACACTCTTATTTTAAATAATTTATTTTATGTTTGGATTAGTAGATTTACTTTAATAATAAATTCTGGTATTTTATAAAATGCTCGTATTATTTGATAATTTTATTAGATGCCGAGAGGTCGTGGTGGACATGGATCCAGCAGCCTAGGTCAATTGGATAAGGGGTCGGTTCATCATTTAGCCGATTTCGATGACGATTACATGGGCATTGGTACTGATCATTAAGCGCCGACCACGGATACCACCATACCAACAGTGAGATCCACATCGACACCAAAACCATCCGATGCGGGTACATCTCGATAGGACTTGGGCCCAATACAGAGGCGATACCTTGTTTTTATTGTTGGGAAGAAGTAAATAAATTAATAATTTTAAAATTTTAATCATCGTTATTATTAAATTATATTTGTAACTACAAACACAATTACAGGCTACATAGCAGGGGGCTGACCAACATATTTGGGGAGATCATGCAGAAGGATCTCCATCCCACCGGTTGGCAGTTTAAGGCAGTCCCTGAGGAGACACGTCGATTCTGGCGGGACATGTATTAGGTAATTAATAGTTCAGTATCCAAATTTATTAATCTTTATTGTAACTTGAGAATCATGCATCAATTAAATTGTAATTATTATTTTATTTTGAAAGAGATTTGTTATTGGGACACAAACCTGTACACTACACATGATATCCATACAACATTTCTCCACACGATGCAGGACAAGTATGGGAAACGGTTGAACGAGTATAAGAAGTATCGTGATACTCATGATGGTCAACCACCGACATGCGTTGACGAGGGGGTTTGGAGGTAAATGATTCTGTTATGTTTTCTTATTAAATTAATTTTTTTTCATTATTACAAATAATTTATATTTTATATATCATGCATTTCAACTAGAGTTTTGACTGTTGAGTGGGATAAGCCCGAGAACAAGAAGAAGTTCGAGCAGTGCAGCAAGAACAGGAGAGCGAGCCTGCTGATCCGGGTACAGGGATGTCGAAGCACAGGGGAGGGTCTAGATCTACGGTAGATTATTCCTATGATATCGTAAGTAATTTCAAAATATAATATATTATTTATTTGTTTATTTTTTATGTTAATTATTTCATAATTTTATTTGGGTACAGGAGCGGGAGACGGGTGCACCGGCCACTACGTACCAGGTTTTTGTACGTACGCATAGGAAGAACGATGGCACGTGAATCGATATGAGATACAGTAATACTAATGTGAGTCTCTTTCTTATTTTAACTTATTCTTTATTTTTAATGTAGAATTTACTAACGAGTTGTATTTCATGAGGGGTATGAGCGACGTCTGGATGACGAACATGCTTCTTTACAGGATCCGAAAAATGAGGTTGACCCTGACTTTGTTTTCCTTAACATCGTCGGGTCGGAGAAGGGCCGGCATTACGACACTGGATCCTTCGGGAAGTTGGTGGCTGGTGTGAAGGGTCTTCGAGGTATCTCTTCTTCCTCCTCTTCCTCCCAGCAGGAGAGGACCCACGTGAGACAACTCGAGGCGTAGCTTCAAGTGCAGACGGAGGAGTTGGAGGCCAGGAGATGAGTTTAGAAGGCGATGGAGCAGTGATACAACGAGTCTGAGCGTCTACGTGAGCAGCATCGCCTGGAACATCAGCAATTTCAGGCGCAGGTGAATGCCCAGATAGCCGAGCTGTTAGCTCATTTACAGTAGTATCCCCCGCCGCAACCTCCCCGTCATAGGACTGTTTTATATTTTTATAAACTCTTTTACTAAACACTTTCGTTAAACAAATTTAATAATTGTAGATTTCTAAATATAGATATAATAATTGATTGATTTATTTATCTATTTAATAATGTTTTTTTAAAATTTTTGGGTTATTTTAATAAATTAACATGTTAAAATTAAAAAAAAAATCGAGGGGAATAATTTCCTCAGAAAATACCGAAGGCAAATCCCCTTCTAAAAAAACGATGGTAAGAATTCCCTCGTGTTTTTCCTTTTTAAAAAAATATTATTTTTTAATATTTTTCGAGGGGAATACCGAGGGGATACTAACCCTCGGTTTTTCCGAGGGGAGAAATACCATCGGTTATTTCGAGGGGATTCCGAGGGCAAATATCCCCTCGGTTTTTTCGAGGGCATATTTTCCCTCATTTTTTCCGAGAGTGTATATGCCCTCGATTTTTCCGAGTGTATTTTTCCCCTCGATTTTCTCGAGGGAATTTGTATTCAGACCCAAGGGAATTTACCGAAAAAAAGGAACATCTGGTCATTCCCTCAAAAAAATTTACCGAGGGCAAGATTCCCCTCGAAAATTTTTACCAATGAGGGTTTTACCGGGGGGAATTTTACCTCGGTAAATTGATCACGGAGGGATTTTTTCCTCGGTATAATACTTTTTTTGTAGTAAAATAATTTATATAATGTACCCGGGTGCATGATGTATCATGGATCCGGTGATAAATATTTATTATACTTCACTATTTATATATTCATCACTTATAACGAAAGCTTAGCTCAAGTAGTACGATCTTCTCTCCTTGGGAAGAGGTCAGAGGATCAAATTTCGTTGTGTGTGCATGTATTTGATGAGTTTCGCCTCATTTTTCTCAAGATTCGTTGGTTTCTCTTAAGGTTGGGGAGCGGTTTGATCTCCACTGAATTGACGATGGAGGAGACGATTGCGGCAGCTAATGGCTTGACCCAGTGAGGTAGATATCGCAGATGTCACGGTGCATGAGAGGGATTGTGGTTTTAGATAAGGTAGAGATCAATACGTTTCAAAAGCTTTCCTTTTTTTTTTTTTTTTTTTTTTTTAACTTTTTTGTGTTTTTGTTTTGTTCTGGTGGTGGCTCCAAGCTCCACTAAGTGACAAAGGCAATAAGTAAATCACCCACATCAGAATTGAAGGGTTTGTTGGTGGTAGGGCAACGGTCCTGCAGTTGTAACTTGTGAGACCAAATGATGGTTTGTTTGCTGAATATGGGGTTTGTGGCTCCATCTAGGCGGCTGGCAGATCTTGAGTGGCACAAGTTTTTTTTATTTTGGATAAAATATAGAATTCGTCAATTACTTTTTTGGACTTGGTAAAAATAGTCCATTGAATATAAGAGTCATAAATTTAGTCCACCAAGTAAATATTTTTCGCACTTTTAGTCCAATTTTAACTCGAGATTGGAATTCTGGCCCGAAAATTGCATGTGATACACGTGTGACCCCAAATTCTGGATTAAATATGCGACAAAAAATTTAATTGGTGGACTAAATTTGCAACTCCTTGAATTTTGACCGACTGTCTTTTGGTCAAAATCTCCAAAATTTGATTAAATGTGCGATAAAAATTTAATTGGTGGGCTAAATTTACCACCCATATATTCAGTGGACCATTTTTACTAAATTCAAAAATTTAATGGACGACTATATTTTAATCTTTCTTTTTTGTGTTTGTCCTTTTTTCCATGGCCTGGTTTGTAGGGATGGCAAAGGGGGCGGGCGGGGGCAGGTACGCCTACTCCCGCCCCCGTCCTCGCTTGAAAAAG
>BMAC01000186.1:859230-870676 GCA_014905375.1 Phtheirospermum japonicum
TGAAACGACAACTTGATCATTTCCAGACTCCTCAACAGATTTGGCAGGTTCTTGAAATGTTGCTTCATTTTGCATTTTCTTCACCCCTCTTGAAATGACAACTTGATCATTTCCAGACTCCTCAATAGATTTGGCAGGTTCTTCAATTCCCTCAACTACTTGAGCTGCAGGTTCAGCTACTTTTGGGTTTTTTTTAGTCATCAATTTTTTTTGAATTTTCTTCTGCAATTCATCCTTCACCTGATCTTTCACAGGCTCGTGCTTCCTTTTTCGAACAACTTGCTTCTGTCCCATCTGACAAACAAATAAAAACACGCAAATATCAATATAAAATTACTAACCAACAGGCAACGATAAGCTACTACCGACTAGATTGAGCAAGAATAATGATGAATTGAAGAAACTTAATCATATAAATCATACAAAAAATTAATGCGGCCAGAGATCATAGAAATACTTAATGTGAAAAAAAATAAAAAGGAGCAAGAATCGTAATAGCAAAAATGCAGAATCTCAAGTAATGAAATCCCCAGACCAAGCCTACCCTATCCCCCCACCACTCATCTCTAAATGAGGAGAAATAAAATATGATGTGGAGTGTTATGGCTGCCCGAAAATTGCTACATTAGGAGAATTTCTAATATTCTAAGCATTCTGCATGTATTTAGGTTTCTATCATCAGTTTCATCATATAAACAAAGTTAATGACAAAAAGTATACTTAAAAAATAGATGTCAAACTCACAAAAACTAAAATCAGACAGCAATTACAAATGATAGAACTATCAATTTTCCACTCAAGCAACATTTATAATTTTATATTAGACAGCAGAAATCTAGTTTTCATTGCATTTTTTTTGAAGTAGAGCATTTATTGAAGACCTTTACCACTTTTGAAGCTGCAAACAATAATAGCTTAAACATCCTAAACTTCTTGTTTCACATGTCCATTATACTGTATTATCAGCTGAAGTAGATAATACAAGAGGGGAAAAACATACACTGAAAGAGTTCACAGAAAAATCAATCATCGGGTACATCAGCAACATTAACCAGAAGGCTACAATAACGTAATAAAATCCACCTCTGTCCCAATTCCTCATACGAAACCCTAGCCTTCATAGCGAGTGACATCAAGTATATGCTAATGCAACATCAAATTTACTAACAAAAACCCTAAAAATTAAAATTGTAAAACTCATAAAAAAACAAGAGCACACCTTACTCAATAGCAGTGCGGTGCGTGAGCCGGTGAAACTAGGGTTCAAAACACAGCGGCGAGTGGAAAACACAGCGACTAATCAAAGGCGAGCCCACCTTATTCAAAGTAGCAGTGCAGTGCGTAAGCCGGTGAAACTAGGGTTCGAAACACAGTGGCGAGTGGAAAACACAGCGACGAATCCTAGGCGACTCAAAATCAACCAAACGAAAATCTCCGGCGACACGAGAGAAATCCGGAGACACGAGAGAAGTCCGGCGAGGCAGGTGGAGTGCGCAAATTTTTTTTGGAGAGGTTTTCTTTTCTGAAAATTCCAAATACTGTGCGTGTTTGTGATTTTCATCCATCTTTTTTTATTTTTTTTGATTTTATATGAACCCATTTCCATTGGGTCGGGTATAGGTTGAAGTTGGGTCGGAGCCCGTCACACAATAAAAAGATCCGTGTGGCTGCCACATTTGAGTGTTTGCCAATAATGTATCTAAGTATATATCACAATAATAAAATTATATACGAGACGTGCCACGTTTGGATTTTATGACGGATGTTGCGCCATACGGACACAAGAAGTTCTTCAAACGTTGATGAATTCTGAATTCTATTCAGTCTTTAAACTATTTAATTAAGTATAATCAAAGTACAAATCTTAAGTGTTAGATTTAAGAAAATTAAAAAGGCGAAAGGTTATATTATATGTTATACAATTATATAATAAATATTAAATTAAAATTTATATTTTTCATATTAAGATTATTTTAAAGGTTATTTTAGTGATTTCATTATAACGATAATATTAATTATTAAAAAAAGATTACACATAGTATGACTAAAGTACAATTGGAAAATTCAATTGTACTTAATTATACTCAAAAGGATGGACGTAGACATATCCATACGGTTCAAACCGCCAGTTTATGGTTCGAACCGCTGGTTCAGTTTTGACAGCATGAACCAGAACCGAACCGTAAAACCGACTGATTTCTGGCGGTTTACAAACCGCCGGTTCACGGTTCGGTTTCGGTTCGGTTTGGCCTTTTTTTTTTTAACTTTTAAAACTCATATTTTTTGGTTTTTTCTCCTATGTTAATTTATTTTTTATTTTATTAAAAGAATTTAATTAAATAAGTGAGAAATTATAAATACATAACACTTTGAATTAATTCAAAACCATTAAAAAGAAATTAAACTTGAACTACTATTTAAAATATTTGAAGTTAAATAAGATATTTTAATTAGAATATTTGAAATTCTTGAAGTTAAAACTTTTTATATTTAATTATTATAATTTTTTNCCTAAACTTCTTGTTTCACATGTCCATTATACTGTATTATCAGCTGAAGTAGATAATACAAGAGGGGAAAAACATACACTGAAAGAGTTCACAGAAAAATCAATCATCGGGTACATCAGCAACATTAACCAGAAGGCTACAATAACGTAATAAAATCCACCTCTGTCCCAATTCCTCATACGAAACCCTAGCCTTCATAGCGAGTGACATCAAGTATATGCTAATGCAACATCAAATTTACTAACAAAAACCCTAAAAATTAAAATTGTAAAACTCATAAAAAAACAAGAGCACACCTTACTCAATAGCAGTGCGGTGCGTGAGCCGGTGAAACTAGGGTTCAAAACACAGCGGCGAGTGGAAAACACAGCGACTAATCAAAGGCGAGCCCACCTTATTCAAAGTAGCAGTGCAGTGCGTAAGCCGGTGAAACTAGGGTTCGAAACACAGTGGCGAGTGGAAAACACAGCGACGAATCCTAGGCGACTCAAAATCAACCAAACGAAAATCTCCGGCGACACGAGAGAAATCCGGAGACACGAGAGAAGTCCGGCGAGGCAGGTGGAGTGCGCAAATTTTTTTTGGAGAGGTTTTCTTTTCTGAAAATTCCAAATACTGTGCGTGTTTGTGATTTTCATCCATCTTTTTTTATTTTTTTTGATTTTATATGAACCCATTTCCATTGGGTCGGGTATAGGTTGAAGTTGGGTCGGAGCCCGTCACACAATAAAAAGATCCGTGTGGCTGCCACATTTGAGTATTTGCCTATATTAATTTTATTATGTTATATCTCTTTTATAAATTAATGTAGAATCTTTCTATTTTACGTGTCTACTTTCCACGCTTCATTAGCTTCGTAAAAGATTCTGGTGCTTCCAGGGGCGGACCTACATCCTAGTTTGGGGGGGTCGTGGCCTCCCCAAAGTTTTTCAAAAATCCTACAACCATATGTTATCATTTGATTTAGTTTGTATAAATGTAAACAGCCTCCCCAAATTTACATGTGCTTAAGTTGGTGGAGTGGTTAGAGCCCCTTTGACTTGCCAAAATGCCATGGTTCAAACCCCACCACCTCTTAATTTTTAAGCCTGGTTCCTTTTATAATTTCTTAATCTTTTTTCTATTTCATTTTATTTGAGTCCCCCTTAATTCTTAAGCCTTTTATTATTTCTTATTCTTTTTTATCTTTCATTTTATTTGATTTTGTCAAAACTTGTCACGCCCCTTATTTATAAAGTTTTTCTCTCTTTCCTTTTTTGCTCAAAATCATTTTTTTTTTTGTTTTGTTTTGTCAAAACTTGTCAGAGTTCAAATCTCATAGCCCTTTATTTAATTTTATATTTCCTTTTGTTTTTTAAGAAAAAATTTGGTCCCTATAAATAGACCCTTATTTCTTAATTCTTTTATTCCATTTTTTATAAAAATTCTTGAATTCCTAAGATAGCCTCTTATTGATTTTTCCTTTCCATTTATTTTTTATAATTTTTTTTTGATACCTATAGCCCATTGTTTTTTTTCTTTCCTTTTATATTATTACAAAAAATTATTCACGGCCTCCCCAAACATAAAAATTTGGATCCGCCCCTGGGTGGTTCGGTGTTATACGAGCCTAATTTCTACTTAATTTAATAATATTTTTTAATTATATTTTACCATTTAATATTTATCTATTATTATATCTTACCTAATTTAAATAATTTTCTTTTATTATATGTTATCTAATTCAATATATTTTTTTATTATACTTTTATTCTCCTAATATAAAAATACAAATAAGTCATATTTAATTAGAAAAAATTCTATATAAGTTGAACTAATTTTTATTTAGAATAAGATTTGAAATAACTTTATTTATAGAATTTTAAATATTCTATTTGAGAAAAATACGAGTTATATAAAGTTATTACAAAGAAAAATAAATATAAAAAAATATAAACTTAAATCTCGTATCTATCATAATAAATGCATTGAGAATACAATCACCTTTGTATATTAATGCAAAATCCTCCCAACCTATGTGACAGCTTCGCATGCTTCGTTTGA
Source organism: Phtheirospermum japonicum (assembly GCA_014905375.1). Taxonomy (NCBI): domain Eukaryota; kingdom Viridiplantae; phylum Streptophyta; class Magnoliopsida; order Lamiales; family Orobanchaceae; genus Phtheirospermum; species Phtheirospermum japonicum. Next base: position 863,784 of record BMAC01000186.1, read on the forward strand.
CAAATAAAAAATTATGGCGTTTCGATTGATTATGTGTCATCCAAGCCTAATATCTAGTTAATTTAATACTTCCATGTTATTGTTTTTTTACTTAATTTAATCCTTTTCTTTCACATATTTTGCCTATTTTTTGTTTTTATTTATATTATATTTTTTCTTACTCAGTATTTCATCTTATTCTCCAAATATAAAAATATAAAGAAATCATATATGATTAGTAGAAGAAAAAAAATCTGAATTAGTTGTTTTAATTGAAAAATAAATCACATATAAAATAATTTTAATTAAAAACACTTGGTCATTAAAATAATTAAAAGTTAAAATAAAATTATATTTAAATATTTAAATATTTATAATAAAAGTTAAAATAACTTTATTTTTTGAAATTAAAATATTAAATAGGTAAATTAAGAGTTATTTTCAATAATCAAGTATGAAACTAAATATTAGTAATGAATTCTAAACATAACAAATATAAAGTTACATAACAATTTTTAATAAATATTGATAGACACTGACACAATGCGATACGTGTTGAGAGTATTACATTTTTTGAAAATTTCAAAGTATGTAACTAACAATTATTAATGAATATAATATAAATATTAAAGTATAAATAGAGATTAGACACGGGTTGAGAATGTGACAACTTTTTATTTTTTCTAAGTATGTAAATAAAATTATTAAAGAATTTAAAATATATATTAAAATATAAAGTTATTTAATAATTATAATACTTAATAAATAGATTAGACATATACAACACACCAGTTGGGAATATCCTTTGAATTTTATATTAAAATCAAAATACAATAATTATCACACATATCTTTTATATTTATCTTTTGATATATCCATGTAATAACCCTAATATAATGTATCATAAAGCTTGTTACACATTGGATAAGATATCAAAAGTTGCCTTGTGTGAGTGGGTAAAAGCTCTTCAATATCTAGATGAATATACATTAAGTCTCGGGTGTTGCTTTGAGATGAAGGGATTGAGATTATTTGAAATGAAGAGTCACGACTATCATGTGTTCATGCAAAGGCTGGTACCAATTGCCTTTCGAGAACTGCTTTCTCATCTTATGTGGAAGGCCCTCACAAAGCTGAGGTTGTTTTTCAAGAACCTCAGCTGCAGAGTGTTTGGGACTAATGATATGAGTCGTTTAGAGCGTGATATTCCTCTAATTTTGTGTCAACTTGAAAAGATCATTCCGCCTAGTTTTTTCGACTCCATGGAGCATTTGCTAGTTCAATTAGCATATGAGGCGAAAATTGCAGGTCCAGTGCAATATAGGTGGATGTATCTATTCGAGAGATTTCTTCGCAAACTGAAGGACAACGTGAAGAACAAAGCGAGCGTTGAGGGCTTAATAATAAATGCATATCTTATCGAAGAAGCGTCAACTTTCACTTCGTACTATTTTGAAGATCACGTCTTAATGAAAATGGCAAATTTACCTCGTAATGATGATGGACAAAATGGTGAAGATGATGATGATGATGTTCCTTCAGTGTTTAAAAAATATGGTGAAACATTTGAAGTATCGGGAAAGAGATTCTTGAGCAAAGAAGAATTTGATGTGGCGAGAAATTACGTTTTACTAAAATGTGAAGAAGTACAAGATTTTACCAGGTTCGAAATGCCATTATTTATAATTTTTAACTAAATATTAATTATACAATAAATTAAGAGATAATCTTAATTTTTATTCATATGCAGTGTCTTCACGGAGGTTGTAAAGTTATCTCAACCAAACATTACAGATGGTGGACTGAAAAAAAAAATGGAAAGTGAAATTGCCGATTGGCTTGAGAGATATGTGAGTTCTTCTAAAATAATTATATACAGTTGTGACATATATATGAAACTTAAATCGATATCTTAAAAAGTAATATGTTTAATACTTTCCGTTGTTATAGGCACAAGAACCCTTGAACAATATCACCGACAAGTACATTGAGAGTCTAGAACTAGGTCCATGACGATGTGTGACTACATATCATGGTTGCAAGATAAATGGATACAGATTTTGCATAGTTGCACACGGATCAAATAGATCAACTTCGAGCACTGGTGTCTGCATAAAAGGAATAAACTATGGGGATGATGAGTATGATTACTATGGTTATCTCGTAGAAGTTGTTAGACTCGACTATCTGGGTTGCCTTACAAGAGCACATTCATATTCAATTGTGAGTGGTTTGATCCAACTCCCGCAGACACAAATGTCCATCCTTAGTATAATCTTGTTGATGTCAATTATAAGAGTAGATTGACTCGCTATGAGTCGTTTGTACTTGCTGCCCAAGCTGTTCAAGTTTACTACTGCCCTTATCTGAGTTTGAAAGAGATAAGCTGGGTTTGTTGGCAACGTGCAAAATTTATACGAGATCGACAATAGATTTTATCGAGTCTATGATGCCTAATCAATCTTTTCAAGAGGAGCATATAGAAATGCACAATTGATTCGAACTTTCCGCACCTATTATTATTTAAGTTTCTCAAAAGCTTAAAAAGTTTGCTCGCAAGAGTACGAGTTCACTTGTAGGTTGGCAAGTTGAACCGAGTCGAATCTCTCGAGGAAAACTAATCGGAAGTTTTTTTGTATTTGTTTTCACGAATAAGAAAATAACAAAGAAAAACCTAATCTAAACACTTGGCATCAATATTTAGATTTAAACAAATAACTAAGAAATCAAGATTTTGAAAAGGTTTGAAAAAACATGGGTCTAGTGCTCTAGAATCATCTACACGACCACTTGGGCATTTCATCGAACACCTTACCTACAAGCTAGGGTTGTCAATCCCTTGTAGATTTAGTACCCAACAAACTCAATTGATGGTTCTAAATTATTCTGGGCACTAGACCCGTAAGATCTAGCCAACAATCATCAACAATTTCAACATCACAACCCCAAAACAATCAAGAACACGATTCATCATGATAATACATCAATGTGTGTGTGTGTGTGTGTTTCAATGGAGTTTTGAATAACAATAAATATTATCACTTTAATTTCTAAGAATCTAAGACTTAAGATTACGAGAAATTGTAACAAAACAAACTAGCAACACAAGAGCATCATAATCCAACAAGAAAATTCATAACGAAACCACATCAAGAATTCGGATAATAAAAGCAAGGAATTTAAAACTTACTAATTAACAGAGAAATTAAACTGAAGCTTTCGTATCTAAGATCTACTAAAACTAAGAAACTATCTAAGATCTACTAACAACTGAGAAACTAGAGTTTGAAGTAAAGATAGAAAAAAGAAAACAAAGAACACTCTTGGGTTGTCATTCCAAGAGATCCGAGAAGAGAAAGAAAGGGTTCTGGGCATTTTCACGCTAATGGGAGTCGCTGGCTAGTGCTTCTTTTAAAGGAATTGACATGGGCCTTTGTTTTGCATGTAATTATTGTGTTTTTCTTAATGTTTTTAATAAGGATTTTATTTGGTTTTAAGTAATTCTTGAGTCGGTTAGTTAGTTTTCTAGGTTATTTCTCTTGTTTTATTGTTTTTCGTGTTTCTTGTTGATTTTATATTTAATTTGGTTAAATGGGTTCAATTGATTTGAGGTATGGTGAAATTCTTTGATTTTTATGTTGAAAATCCCTATTTTTAAAGGTGGAGGCATTGGAGGCCAAGTTGAAGCCAAGCCTTGCCAAGGCAAGACAAACTCCAAGCCAAGAGAGGCTAAAAAACGCCCAAACTTTCTGGAATGCTCGCCATGGCAAGCCAAAATCGGCGCCAAAGCATTGGTGCCTGCCAAAATTCACGCCAAACTGCCCACACTTGGTGGCGCTACCCACACTGGGTTACCCAGTGTTTGAGCAGTGCCTGGCAGGCAGCACCCGCAAGCTGCCGAGCGTGCCCGCCCACACCCCGCGCGCAACGCTTGTCCACACCATGCAGGCGCTCGCCAAATCCTGCGCCAAACCTCACGCCAACAGCGCCCGACGCTTGCCACACTCGTCGCCAAGCACCCACTTGCGCCCAGCAGCGCCCAGGCTCGGCCATGGCCGAGCCACATCGAGCCATGGTCAAGCCGAAATGTGCCAAAAAGCTAGCCAAGGGTATAGGAAGGAGCCTCCGGGTCAAATTTAGTCAAAATCGTGATTTTAAGCCTCTAAGGCTATTTTGGCCCATTTAAACCCAACTAGTACTTTATACCCGTGCGATGCACGGATTTCATGGTGCATAAATATATAAATTGAATATTAATATTATTATTGATTCTAATCAACTAAATCACTAAATATGTATTATTTGACATTATTTGGTATATAATCTATTTGTTATTATACTCGTAGAGTTGTCGTTTCCACCAACTTTCGATTGGTGACTCGTAAAATAGTATGTCTATTTGTAACTTTGCATACAACATTATAAATCATAAATTTGATGTCTTAATTATTTTGGCTATTAGTAATCTCAATTTGTATTGTTTATGCTATTATAAATTAAAAATATAATAAATATGAAGTAAAATTTACAAAATAATAATAATAATAATAATAGATTACCAAGCATATTTGCCCTCAGTAATATCGAGAGATTTTTACCGATGGATTAAACCTTTGTTAACAACACCCTCGGTAAAACTTTCAGTAAATTGGCGCCAACATACCGTCATTGTTATCGAATGTAATGTCGAAGGATTTTCGAGGGAAAATATACGAGCGAAGAAATCCCTTCGATAATACGGATGGGAATATAAAACTCTTTAAAGTACATAGGGGAATCAAATGCCCTCGGTATTACGCCCCAGTAATACCGAGGATATTTGACGCCTCGACAAATTATGAAAAATAAAAAATAAAAAAATAAATATTATTGAGGGTAAGAAAATGCACTCGGCATTACCGAGGAGAATTCCGTCCCCTRGGTATTTTGAAAATTAAAAAATATAATTTTTTTTATAAAATTAAAATAAACACTATAATTTCATACTATACATTTAAAATGTAATTCACATGATTCTAATATGTAATTATCATCAAAATTATATTTATTGGCATGTATCATGTAATATTAATAGTATGATACGATCGATCTTTTGTTATATTATACAAATCGATCGAGTTATTCAATTGCATACGTAATTAATGAAGTCTCGTTATATTTTTTTAAGATATTATGTGGTGGATTTCCTTATTTTAGAATTATAAAAATTAACAATTGATTAATAATTATATATATATATTTTTTAAAATTTCAAAATACCAAGAGGAGAGGATTTCATCGGTGAAGTAGTGAAGGAAAATAATTTCCCTTAGTGATATTGAGGGAACTCAGTGCCCTCGATATTTTATCGAGGGGAATTCCGTCCTCTCGTATTTTGAAAATAAGAAAAAATAAAAAATATATAATAACATTAAAATAAACCCTATAATATCATTTTATATATTTAAAATGTAATTCAGTTGATTTTAATATATAATTATCATCTAACATATTTTTATTCACATGTATCGTGTAATATTAATAGTATGTATGATAAGATCGATCTTTTGTTACACTATATAGATTAATTGAATTATTTAATTGCATACGTAATTAATGAAGTCTCGTTGTTTTTTAAAGATACCACATACTTGATTTCCTTATTTAGAATCACTAAAAATACTTAATTGATCGGTAATTACATATTTTTTGATTCTTTTTTGTTTATCAAAATATTATTATTAAGAGTCATATTAAATATAAAAATAATTTTCAATTAGTTTTTCTGAATCATTCACCCTCTCATACATCATACTTGAATGGTTTAATCATCTTAAATTATAAATAGAAGTCATTTTCTAGCATTAGCCTATGTTTCCAATAATTAAAGTTTATAAAACTAAGTAATTGTGGAACATGAAATATTAGAATTAAAACACTAAGGAAAAAAAAAATCAATTATGCTGAAATAATAAATACGTACCATTAATACCAATCAATATTCAACAAAAATTAAAATGAATTGTTGTTAAACTCATTCAAGCTATTCTCCTATTAAAGTATCATGAAGAAAAAAAACACACACCTAAAATACATTCAATGTCAAAACTAATAAAAATTATTTAAAATCCACAATAATCATTTCCAAGGATAATCATATAAAAGTACTTCAACGTAATGTTAAAGTTATTTTATGGTTTAACTTAAAGATTATATTTTATTAAATATTATTTAAATCTCATAACAATTATTCTTAAAAATAATCACATAAAATTACCTTTCCATACCGGTAAGTTGTTTTATGGTTTTAACTGAAAGTTTTCCTTTTCAAGATTGTTGAGGTAAGTRCATGTAGATGATCCGCTAACATTACTAATTGTAAGGAGACAATATCCACATCTTCAAGTCCGTATCAAATGAACAATCAATTAATTATGTAGAAATATAAACAACATGATCAGCTTTGTAAAAAATAAAATCATACCTATTTATTATTTTTCATCATATACTGTAATTGTCAATTAAATAAATATTAATTAAAATACCAATTTATTTGCTCATTATATAATGTCTCTATTAATATAATGACATACCTATAAGGAAAGCGTGTATACAAAGTACTAAATGTTTCATTGTTATATGTGTATATATATATATATATATATATATATATAAAGATTTGAATTTTAATGGTTATTTAAGGTAATACATAACTTTTGATTACTTTTATTTTTTCATAAAAAAATAGTTGAACATTAGAAACAAATTGATTACGGTAATATTTATTTACTTTAGTTATAGGGTGGGGAGCTTTAAATTATAGTTGATCAGGGATTATGTAGGAAATCTTTTAATTTAATTCAATTATAATTAATGGAGATTATTATATTTTTAATGGAATAATTATCTATTTTAAATTTCTCAAGTTTCACCAT
>BMAC01000186.1:870701-945371 GCA_014905375.1 Phtheirospermum japonicum
AATTTAAGTTTTCTCAAAAGCTTAAAAAGTTTGCTCGCAAGAGTACGAGTTCACTTGTAGGGTTGGCAAGTTGAACCGAGTCGAATCTCTCGAGGAAAACTAATCGGAAGTTTTTTTGTATTTGTTTTCACGAATAAGAAAATAACAAAGAAAAACCTAATCTAAACACTTGGCATGCAATATTTAGATTTAAACAAATAACTAAGAAATCAAGATTTTGAAAAGGTTTGAAAAAACATGGGTCTAGTGCTCTAGAATCATCTACACGACCACTTGGGCATTTCATCGAACACCTTACCTACAAGCTAGGGTTGTCAATCCCTTGTAGATTTAGTACCCAACAAACTCAATGATGGTTCTAAATTATTCTGGGCACTAGACCCGTAAGATCTAGCCAACAATCATCAACAATTTCAAACATCACAACCCCAAAACAATCAAGAACACGATTCATCATGATAATACATCAATGTGTGTGTGTGTGTGTGTTTCAATGGAGTTTTGAATAACAATAAATATTATCACTTTAATTTCTAAGAATCTAAGACTTAAGATTACGAGAAATTGTAACAAAACAAAACTAGCAACACAAGAGCATCATAATCCAACAAGAAAATTCATAACGAAACCACATCAAGAATTCGGATAATAAAAGCAAGGAATTTAAAACTTACTAATTAACAGAGAAATTAAACTGAAGCTTTCGTATCTAAGATCTACTAAAACTAAGAAACTATCTAAGATCTACTAACAACTGAGAAACTAGAGTTTGAAGTAAAGATAGAAAAAAGAAAACAAAGAACACTCTTGGGTTGTCATTCCAAGAGATCCGAGAAGAGAAAGAAAGGGTTCTGGGCATTTTCACGCTAATGGGAGTCGCTGGCTAGTGCTTCTTTTAAAGGAATTGACATGGGCCTTTGTTTTGCATGTAATTATTGTGTTTTTCTTAATGTTTTTAATAAGGATTTTATTTGGTTTTAAGTAATTCTTGAGTCGGTTAGTTAGTTTTCTAGGTTATTTCTCTTGTTTTATTGTTTTTCGTGTTTCTTGTTGATTTTATATTTAATTTGGTTAAATGGGTTCAATTGATTTGAGGTATGGTGAAATTCTTTGATTTTTATGTTGAAAATCCCTATTTTTAAAGGTGGAGGCATTGGAGGCCAAGTTGAAGCCAAGCCTTGCCAAGGCCAAGACAAACTCCAAGCCAAGAGAGGCTAAAAAACGCCCAAACTTTCTGGAATGCTCGCCATGGCAAGCCAAAATCGGCGCCAAAGCATTGGTGCCTGCCAAAATTCACGCCAAACTGCCCACACTTGGTGGCGCTACCCACACTGGGTTACCCAGTGTTTGAGCAGTGCCTGGCAGGCAGCACCCGCAAGCTGCCGAGCGTGCCCGCCCACACCCCGCGCGCAACGCTTGTCCACACCATGCAGGCGCTCGCCAAATCCTGCGCCAAACCTCACGCCAACAGCGCCCGACGCTTGCCACACTCGTCGCCAACCTACTCGCCATCCGCGCGCCGCCAAGCCCACGCCCACAAGCTCCCGCCCAGGCCTGCCGGCCACCTGCGCCCAGCAGCGCCCAGGCTCAGCCATGGCCGAGCCACATCGAGCCATGGTCGAGCTATCTCAAGCCAAATTGAGCCAGAATGTGCCAAAAAGCTAGTCAAGGGTCTAGGAAGGTGCCTCCGGGTCAAACTTGGTCAAACACGGGAATTTCAAGCCTTCAAGGCTATTTTGGCCCATTTAAACCCAATTAAATGTAGTATAAATAGGAGACTTCTTTCATTTTGTAAAACACCTCTCATTTTCTCCCAACCCGAGCATGGGTTTGGTGATTAAAAAATCCTCTCCCTAGTTTTTAAGATGTAATTTCTCTCTCTTAGGTTTTAGATTTAATTTCAAGCTTTGATGTAATTTCTTTTCTAGATTTAGATTTACTTTCATGCTTGGCCTTGGGTTTGTAAGCCTAAGAAGAATCCAAATACTCCTTTGGATTGTTACTTTGATTGCAATTACATTCAAGCTTTGTTTCATTTCTCAATTCAAGTAAGTTTCCTTTCAATTTCATGTTTTATGCTTTAATTCCATGCTTGTTCCTCATTTCCATGCTTTGTTCTTCATTTTATGCTTTTTGCTTTAGCACCTTGAATTCATGATGAAACATATGAATTGGCTATGGAATATAGATGAGTGACACATCTAGATCATAGATCGGCTCTTGGATCGTCTTGATTTTGAGTTTTTCACATGCTTTATTTGTAATTTAATTTTCATGCTTAATCCTAGATCTAGGCTTTGTTGCTTGTTATTTTTCATAAAGTTTTAAACTTTCCCGTCCATTTTCATTGATTTATCCATCCATGCTTTCAATTTTAGGTTATTTGCATTATTTAGGATTTTATGCATAGTTGTACCTTGTGCTTGCATGCTTGTACTTGGTGAAACATTGAATTTTCTTGCTAAATTTTCGATTTTGCTTGCATTTTCATATTCGAGGTATACGACGAGGCATCCTACCAACTTGAAATTTCAATTCCTAGTTTATTTTATTTAGTTAGTTTAATTGCTTTATTTTCATTTTCCTTTTATTTTCAAAGTTTGAAACACATAGATTCCTTCAATTGAATCAAAATCTAATTATATCAAGCCAATGAACCCGTTGATATATCTCAACACCACTAAAAATCTTCTAACAAAATGGCGCCATTGCCGGGGATCGAACCCGGGTCACCCGCGTGACACGCGGGAATACTCACCACTATACTACAACGACTTGGTTAAGGCTTTCGATTTTGTTGTAGTTTAATTGTGTTTTTAGCTTTCTTTTGTTTTTGACATTTTTTGTTTAGTATGCCAGGTGCTTATAACTATGGTGGATACATTCCCAACATGGGAGGGCATGGTGCAAACCAAGAGATCCGAGAAGAGAAAGAAAGGGTTCTAGGCATTTTCACACTAATGGGAGTCGCTGGCTAGTGCTTCTTTTAAAGGCATTTACATGGGCCTTTTCGTTTTATGGGATGAGGGCTCTAAAATCCCGAAATTGTGATGACACTGGGTAACTCGGTGTGGACAGAGCACCTAGTGTCGGCGGTAATATGCCAAATCGAGGCCCAATCTCGTTGAAACTCTACCTGTGGGCCCACACTCGCCTATCTCCAGACCAAAATACCTCAAAATACCTGGAATAAACATAAAGTCCAATAATTATGATCAGAATACGATAAAATAAGTTGGAGATACGAAAATACGAAAATTTGCTCAATCTATCCAACTCATACCAAAATTAACAACAAAAACTAACTAAAATACTAACAAAAATAAGAAAGATTCGTGTTAATCAAATACCCCATGCTTAATTGGTTTGTTCGTCCTCGAACAAATGATAATTTCAAAGAATAACAAGTATGAAAATCAGTTAAAGCTAAGAGTCGTGTCGTGCTGCATAAGTAATTTTGGAAATATAGATAAGTGTAACACAACCTCAAACGCTAGACCCTTATTACATTGTCGCTCCAAAAATAAGATCATACATCCTCACAAAGGGAAATATATGTTTGTATGCTCAAAAGCACTCAAGGATTTTTTATAGGGACGTGTTTACGCTCAAATCATCAAAATACAAGCACAATAAACAAAAACTGAAAATCAAAAACTTTCTCCATCGCGTTTAAGTGTGTAACTAACAAAGAAAAGTAAAAGGTCTTTACGGGTTGTAATGTAGGCTCTTTGGATGGGTATGGAATATATAATCGTGTGGCTAACTCACGATTTAACGTGATCAATAACTCACCAAAATATTCTAATCACGAAGCAATGTGCTTCACTTCATTTAAACAAAACCTCACTTAAATCTCATAATGTAGCCTTTATACTTAGGCTATTTCTCAACTCGTAACCCAAAACCGACTGCTGAACACATCACTTAAACAACTTAGAAGCTTTATGATACTCTTCTTTTATTTAAAACTCAACCTCTTGCTTCTTAATCATTAGGCGTCATCAGAAAATAAACAGAATTAGAACAAGACTTTACGAGCATAGGCAATGACTCAACAAGATTCACCATCCTCTTTTTTTTTTTTTTTGTTGTTGTTGAAGGATGGTGATCCTTTATTACAACTTTTTCATAAGTCTCTGATCATGATTCCAAAACACAAATAACCAATAAAAATAACTAAATCTTACCCCAAGCTATTAATGACATAGGAGTTAACTCATAATCACTCATAGCTATAAGAAATTGATTATTTGAATATGAGGGGCTCACTCGAAACTTATAGTGACTAATATATATGGATATGGCCGGAATAAGGATTGTTTCTGTGCCCAATCGTCATGTTCAAAGCAAAATACACACAACGGTTTCAAAGAGATCTCGAGACATAACTCACTCAAGTACATGCAAATATGATAAATACTTAGGCTACTCACAGGCTTTTGCATGAAAATATTTCGAATTGACGCTGCTTTTTAAGGTTTTGCGAAATCGTTTGCGTTCAAGTACCATTTTACAATATATAAATAATAATTTTGAAAAATTTATGCACTTATACACGCTCAAAAGACAAGAACCTCAAATCATACGTAGTCAACTTTGACAGGATAAAGCAGACAAACACAATCAAGCACAGGAATAGCAATCACGAATTCAAATTCTAGCTACTTCAAAACCACGAATTCAAAATGCATATTCATAAAACATAAATCATACTCAACTACCCCCCCCCTCCCCTACAAATCCGGTAATCTCCGGATTGCCATAAATATATATATCAAAATCAAATTAAAAGAGGAAAGTAGTAAGAAAAACGTCCCTGAAGACTAAATAGCCGAGCTGCTACAAATAGCATTGTGCAATCATCCATTCGTCTCGAATCACGTGATAAAAAATTTCTTGATTAACAACCTACAAAAACAAACAAGCAAATAAAACAAATAACACCCTAACTAAATATGTTTTATTTTATTTATGTTATTTAATTAAAAAAATTTAAACGCTAACGGTAGCCCTAGCGGTAGCGGCTACCGTTATGCTACCGTTAACACTCTCTGTTTGCAACTAGCGGTGGCCTTAGCGGTTGAAGCTATTGCTACTGCTACCGTTAACATGTCGCTTAAACTCTTTGTCCATCCTTAACGGTGGCGCTAACGGTCAGGCTATCGTTACGTCCACCGTTACACCTCTCTAAAGCTTCCTACGGTTGGGCTAGAGGTAAGATCTCCGTTAAGCCCACGTTAACATAATCTAGGTGTTCTCTGTTGCATCTAGCAATAGGGTTAACGGTAGGGGCTACCGCTAAGTGCTTTAGTTTGCAAACTCACCCAATTTTCTGCACATCAACACACCATCAACGCACCACAACAAATGTCCCAAACTTGACAAAAAAATATAAAAAAAATAATAGAAAGAAAAATCAAAAGAAAAGCTAAGGAAAAGAAAAAGAAAACAAACGCTTGGTTGCCTCTCAAGAAGTGCATCTTTTAACATCGCTTGCTCGACGTGTTCCACGAGCAATGCTATCCGGGATCCAAGAAAAGGTGACGATCATGCAACGCCTTAGTGTTCTCCAAGAGTAAGAGTGGGCAATTAAAATCACCAAGGCGAGCACGGAAAGAAAGGCATAAAATAAAAGAAATGAAAACTAAAACTTTCTTTGGGGATCGAAAAAAGCGAGTAGTCGATCACCACAAACATATCAAAAGTCATTCGGGGTACGGGGTGATCCTCAACCTCAGGAAAAACTAGGAAATTTGTCGAATAAATGGCATAACCCTCGAACATCCCAAACTCCTCCATTTTGTTTACATCCCCCTCAACGTTCTGAAAAATACTTAATGCAATATCCGGGCATAGAGGAGGGGGATTGGAATTCTTCTCAATTGCCTCTTCCACCAACTCAGTCTCAATTTCGATCAAAGTTTCGGGTGGCACAATAAAAGGCCCAACTATCTCAACATCTCCCAAACCTTGCACCACAACTTCACCATCCATACTAAGATCAAGTGAGCTCAAATCTCCAACATCCTCTGGACTATCCAACGACAACACTCCTACATCATTATCCAATACTTCATCGTAAAGCGTAGGAGGAGCAATCACAACTAAATCCTTAATAACCTCCTCCTCACACATATCTCCCAAATGATCGTTCAAACTCGAGTTCACAACATTTAAGATAGGCTCCAACACATCAAGAATTGGTAGCTCTGGATGACTTGGAAGCTCATCTTTCTCGCTCGATATTTTTGCCAAAGAAGCCATTATTTGACTAGACAGTGCCTCTATATTTCTTGCAGTCTCAAAAAAGTCATTTTCCTGTACAGTCGATTGCACAAGTTCGTATTTAAGGGATTAATTCTTATGTTTTTATGAGCTTTAAGTTGCCATATATGTTTATTTCTCAAATTATTATTATTATGAGTAGTCGAGCACCAGTTGTGTATTTCTTTCTTATTTTGTAGTAATTAAGTGCTAAAGTTGGTGCATTGAAGATTGGAGGATGATGCACAAGAGCTGTACGTGAAGTCGAGAGACAAAGACGAGTGAATCGGCGAAGAAAATGAAGAATCGAGAAGTTGTGCCCGGTGGCTTGTGCCGCTGCCGAATCTGCTTCTATCGCTGCCGAGTCTACTTGCATCGCTGACGAAGGTGGCTAGCGTCGCTCGACGCTGCTGCCGAGAGTTGGTCTCTTTATGCATCGATAGAGAGTGCGTCGGTCGACGCTCATGCCGACGCAACTCTCTGTGAGCATCGTTTGGAGGGGTGTCGGACGACCCATGTGCACAAGCATGCCGACGCTGCCGAGGATGATTCACGTCGATACCGACCAGCCCTGCCGAGGATGACTAGCGTCTGGCCGACGCCTGTCGACGCCAACGCTGCTGAAGTTATTTTTAGAAGAAAACTTGCACGGAAAGAAAGAGGATTCCTATATAAACCCGACCTAACTCCGTCCCAAATATATATACAACATATCCTAGGGTTCTAAGGAGTTCCATAGAGGTCTCAAGTCATCCCAATCCATCCATACACAAGAGAACTTGAAGATTGAAGATCAAAACTCAAGATTCAAGTTCTACACATCGTTTCTCCTATTTTCTCAAGGATTATGTTTGTTTATCTAAACCTTTTCTTTTATTTTATTAACTCCATGAGTGAGTAAACTTATTATCTAGTTCTAGGGATGTTGAAACCCTCGTGAAACTATGTTCTAATTAATTTATGCAAATTTTCTTTCGTTCTTCATATGCGATTGTTTGTGTTGTTCTATTTGAATTCATGATTGCTTGATTCTTAATTTGGCTTGATCACCTAGATTAGGGGTTGGTTATCTATTGCTAGAAACAGGATTGTTTCACGTGTAATTGTCTTAATTTCTATTTCATTGGTAGCAACTAATGATTGCGCATCGTTAGGGACAACACAACATAAGTTGAATAAACCGAGCTTATGTGTTTATTGCTTAGATTAACCTATTTGCGTGGAAAGTAATGCTGTTGTTGGGTTGAATCTAGAGAGCTTATTCTAGGTTATTCAATAATTAGAATCAATTAAAGAGCTTATTTTAATTGAGTATACGGTAAGGGCAAATTCGAGTAGTAGAGCTTATTGTTACTTAGGGTTTTTAGTTGCATATGATGAATGGATTATGATATTGTGGTTGGTTAGATGAGTGGAACGAGGGTGGAAACTGAACTAGAACTAGAGCTTTATTATTATTGAATTTTCCGTTAATTATTTTCTTGCTTGTTTTTAATTATTTGCTTATTTATTTTGTTAGTTAATTTTCTTAGATTAATTCAAAATCTTCAACCCCATATTTTTAGTTTAACAAAATACGAACTATCACAATCTGAACCACACTCCTCGTGGTATCGACCCTTACTTGTCGCTACTACTAGTTGGTAGAGAGAAGGTGAGGAAAAATAAAATATTTAATTTGACGCTTGACGATGAGCGGTCAGCAAGTTGAACCAAGTCGAATCTCTATAAGGAAAACTAATCGGAAGTTTCTTTTGTGTTTTTTTCACGAATAAGAATATAACAAAGAAAAACCTAATCTAAACATTTGGAATCAATATGTTGATTTAGACGAATAACTAAGAAATTAAGATTTTGAAAAGCTTTGAAAAAACATGGGTCTAGTGTTCTAGAATCATCTCCACGACCACTTGGGCATTTCATCGAACACCTTACCTACGAGCTAGGTTGTGAATCCCTTGTAGATTTAGTACCCCACAAACCCCATTGATGGTTCTAAATGATTCTAGGCACTAGACCCGTAAGATCTAGCCAAAAATCATCAACAATTTCAACATCACGATCCCAAAACAATCAAGAACACAATTCATCATGATAATACATCAATGGAGGTGTTTCAATGGAGTTTTGAATAACAATAAATATTATCACATTAATTTCTAAGAATCTAAGACTTAAGATTACGAGGAATTGTAACAAAACTAACTAGAAACACAAGAGAATCATAATCTAACAAGAAAATTCATAACCAAAGCACATCAAGAATTCAAATAATAAAAGCAAGGAATTTAAAACTTAATAATTAACATAGAAATTAAACTGTAGCTTTCGTCCAAGAATCCAGCAGTAATTAATCTATCTAAGATCTACTAAAACTAAGAAACTATCTAAGATCTACTAAAACCTGAGAAAATAGAGTTTGAAAAGTAAAGGTAGAAGAAAGAAAACAAAGAATACTCTTGAGTTGTCAATCCAAGAGATCCGGGAAGAGAAAGAAAGGGTTCTGGGTGTTTTCACGCTGCTTGGAGTCGTTGGCTGCTGCTTCTTTTAAAGGCATGGATGTGGGCCTTTTCATTTTATGGGCCGAGGGCTCTAAAATACCGAAATTGTGCTGACACTGGAAACCCGATGTGGATAGCGCACCCAGTGTCGGCGGTAATATGCCAAATCGAGGCCCAATCTCATCGAAACTCCACTCGCTGGCCCACACTCGTCTATCTCAGGACCAAAATACCTGGAATAAACATAAAATCCAATAATTATGATCAAAACACGATAAAATAAGCTGGAGATACGAAAATATAAAAATATTCTCAATCTATCCAACTTATACCAAAATTAGCAACAAAAACTAACTAAAATACTAACAAAAATCAAGAAATATTCTTGAATGAGGCCAGGGCTGAATCGAAAAATATTCGTGTTAATCAACAATTCAATACAATTGGAGGATGGATATTTCCAATTACACGTCAACCTTATTATTAATGAGTCGGATGAAATTGTTGATGAGGCACAGGACTAGACAGGAGATGAGTTTCTAACCAATGATGAAGATACGAACGAAGATGAGTTTGATGATAACCTAGATAGTGAAAGTGTTGGTTCAGCTTAATTATAAAACTGATACATACATATATAGTTTGAAATTATATTAATTCATTTATCCAGGTTCAATTGTGCTTAAATTTCAATTTTTTAGATGAGAGGTAGAGGGTGTGGATGTTCTTCTCTAGGCCCATCTTCGGGCCGTGCTTATCTTGGTTCATCATCATCGTCTCATCATCACTTAGAGGATGAAGACGATGATATGATTGACTTATCAGGAGGGACTCCGTCGACCGTACTAACCACCCCGTCCAATGCTAGTACATTGAGAGGCCTCATGCTAATAAATTCTTTATTTTAATATACTGCTCTAATAAACTCTATATTTTACTAGGCTACGCAGTCACTCGTCAGAGTTACCGACGATTCTTCGGCTGATCCACGAGGCTCGTGTACACCCCGATGGGTGGAAGTACGAGCATATTCCCCAATCTCATTATCAGTTGTGGTGGCCCAAGTTTATGGTAATTAACTAATATTATTTTTGAAAGTTGTTTTATTTAATAATTTCTATTAATCAAATTGTTTTGCAGAGACGCTGTTATTGGGACCGAGTGTACGTTTTGAGAAGGTCGTACAGCATAACTTCTACAGTAACTATGGCCCACTCGTGGCACAGCCGTCTCCACGAGTGGAAGGCAAAGTGGAGAATAGAGGGATGGTGTCCGCGTGCATCGACGAGGACATCTGGAGGAGATGGGTGGTAGAGTTCTAGAAGTCGGAGAATAGGAGGCAGTCCGAGCAAGCAAGAAGAAATAGGATAAGCGAGCCCAACGAACCTAGTACTGGGATAGCCAAGCATAGAGGAGGGTCTCGAATTGCGATTGGTCATGCATGTTAGCTCGTAAGTAAATTTAAATATATTTAGAAATTTAGGTCGTAAGTAATAAATTAGTTCATAATTAGTAGTAAATTAAAATATAATTTAAGTATTGTATACATCGTGAGGATTTGGGTAGGGAACTCACTGCATTCGAGCTTTTCTTGACTATGCACCAGAGACCTGACGACACTTCCATTGATCCTGTTTCGCAGCAAATTTTTGTAATTATTTTTTACGTGTAACTAATATATATATATATATATATATATATATATATATATATATATATATATATATATATATATATATATATATATTTAACCTGTTGAGAATTTTATTCTTGGCAATTTTTTATTTTTTGGTTGTTTGCCTTTCTTGGGCTCAAAATAAATTAGGAATCTAAATTTGTTTCCTAGATTGAGTCTAGGACTTTATTTAGTTTTCTATATTATGTTTAAGACTTGTTTACCAAGTAGGAGTCTTGTCTATTTAAGACATGTTGAAGACGCAAGACAACACACAGTTTTCTGAGAGAGAACGCAGCAAGGAGCTACACAACGAAAAGCAAGAAGAACACGAGCACAAGAAGGACTTAAAGCCATGATTCTAAACACGAAAATCGTTGGAGTTGCGTAACCAGCGGATAAGATCATCACAAGCTTGGTTCCAAGTATTTTATTATCAAGTGTTGATACTAGTGTTTTTCATATATTACTTTATATCTTTGTAATTGATCTTGAACAAAGTAAAGTGATATAGTTTTCAGGTTTGTACACCCAAGTTCGTAAGTACTTTTACTTATGAATGAAATTTAATTTGATGTGTTCAAATTGTTTTTAACATTCCCCTACTTTTAATTATATAGACTGTGTGATGTTAATACAGGTGTTTTAACACCAGTCTTAACATCTGTTCTTTCTTTACTGTTTATAGTTTATAAACTGTCTGATGTTAGTTCTAGTGTTTTAACACTGAACTTAAAATCGTTTTACTGATACTTATTTACAACATCCATAAGTCTATAAATTTACAATTGACATCTAGAGCGGGTTACTTGATGTACTAAGTTTATTGATCCTTATTTGTAAGGACGCTATGGGCGCTCAGGAGAATCCTCGACCCCCTATCCTCAATGGAGAGGATTATTCTCTCTGGAAGCAGAGAATACGGTGGCACATTAAGAATATTAATGAACGTGCGTGGAGAACCATTCTGGTGGGATGGAAAAAACCACATGTCACTGATGTTGATAAGGACACCCTTTGTGTATATGTTGGCAAGTAAGAAGAAGTCTGGACTGCTGGCAAAATAGCCCTATCGATCTGGAACTCCAAGACCATCAACACCCTCTATGGATATGTTGACTCGAACTGCTCCAAAGTTATCAAGAAGTGCGAGTCGGCAACAGATGCATGGGATGAATTGCAGAGAGTGTGTGAAGGAACCTAAAGTGTGATGAAATCAAGATTAAGAATGCTGACTGTCACTTTCAATTCGACGAGGATGGATGAGAAAGAGTTCATAATGGGATATGCCATGAGACTTTAGACATCGCAAACGAGTGCGAGGAACTTGGTGAAGCTATAAGTAACTCACGCCTTGTGGGAAAGTTTCTCAGATCCATCTCAAAGAAATTCAGCATTAAAGTAGTAGTCATAGAAGAAGTCAAGTACACAGACAATCTAAACTTCGATGCTTTAGTTGGTTCCCTCAAGACATTTGAGATGGAACACCTTGGTTCAAACTCAGAAAGGAAAAAATGTTGCTCTAACCTCTGATGTTAACTCTAATAATGAAGACATTGATTGGAGAGAGCTACTAGATAAAATTGATGCTACCACACTTGGAGAAGACGAAGTGTCTCTCGTGTCTCAACTGTTTAACCAGTTTCTAAAGAAGAAAAAAATATTGGAGGATCTAGTTCAAGATTCAAGCCATAGACGCCAACACCAAAATCAACAGGGAGACCTCTTTCCAGATTCCAATCATCACCTTCGGAGTCCAAGATCTCTAGTTCCCCGAAGCCTCTTAGTGAAGTTCAACGTCATGAGTGCAAGGGTTGGGGACATTATAAGAATGAATGTGCAAATACTCTGAGAAAGAAGAACTTGATTGATACAGAGTACAATGAAGTTGACAGTGATTCTGATTCTTCCAAATCTATTTCATCTTTGTTTGCTAATGTTGTGAGGGATGATGACATTCGTGATGGTAACATAAAAACCAACACCTTGTGCTTAAATGTAGAAGTTGAACTTGACAGTCACGAGAAGCTGAGAATTGAATATTGATAGGTCAGGATACGTGCAAGACCTGGTTCGGGGTAGCTCTGCCCTAACACAACCAGCCGAATGAGGAAAAGGAGTAGAATAGCTCTGTCTCTATGAAAGAGGTGGAGCTCTTCCTCGCCGTCAGCAAGGGCTGACCTATTAAACTACAGTAGGAAAGGAAAGAAAGAGCAGAGGTGGTAAGAACTGAGTTGGAGGGAGAAAAGAAAATGGGGAAGGCCTGGAATAGGGGGACCGTTTTCTAGATTCCCAGCAAAAGAGACAAGTGGGACCACTTGTCAGAGTTTGTTGTATAACGATCCTTGATTCACGCCATGTGTTCCTGAAATCCCGAAAAGAGGTCCCCGCTGGGAAGAAGCCGTATATCTCTGATAGACCTGGACAGGAGCTTACGCCGGTAAATAGAATGCTAGGCCTGATCTGTCCGCTTGAGAAGCATTCTTGATAGGACGGTCTTGAGAACGATGAAGCCAGAGGTGGTTTGGTCAGACCTGATCTCCAGCTTACCTGAGTGGGAACAAGTGGGACCACTTGTTTAGAATATGTTTCCCCTAAACGGCCCATGATTCGCGGCACGTGTCCCTGGGATCCCTGCTGGGGTCCCCACTATGGCAAGCTATAAATATCCCAGCCTTGAGGCAGGGAAAGGTATGTTCTCTTYAGCACTCTRBYTTATTTTCCTGAAATACACCTCAAACGCTTACTGACTTAAGCATCGGAGAGGTTTCCACCGGAAAACCACCGGTGGTCCTTTCTAATCCTTGTTTGTGGTGCAGGTCGGGGTAATATTAATTGTTCCTGGTGCTGTGTAAATCTTGGGGCTATTTTTCAGGCTGAAACAAATATGATGAGCTATTTGCCAACTGGGGTAATCAAGTGCTCAGAATCAAGGCTCTTATGATAAAGATGTACAAAATGACTCGCGAAAAGGATGATCAACTCAATACCATTGTCCGTTTTGAATCAGCACTGACTAGAAAAGATGCTGAGCTAGAACGTGTAAAGACTAATTTGAAGAAGGTCCAAGAAACTATCACAAACCTCAACAAGGGCAAGTTAAAGCTTGACGAGATTCTGGATATGAGTTTCCCATAATCTTCGAGACACGGATTTGGTTACAAGCCTAATCAGCAAATGCCAGAATCAAACCAAAAATTGAAGTCGACCAAACGCCACAAGAGGGGAAGAAGACAATATGTGTGTCATCACTATGGTGATCCAGGTCACATTCGACCTTTCTGTTGGAAGATTGTTGGCGAGAAAAATCAATTTCAGAGGACAAAGTTGTCTGTTGAGTCCCATGACAGTTTCCGTGTTACTAACACCAAAACCAACATCAAGTTGAAACAGGTCTGGGTAAAAAAGGATGAGATCAAGTGCCACATGATTTATTTGTCACTGAAGTATCACATTCCTAGAGCTTGGTACTTCGATAGTAGATGCTCCAAACACATGACCGGTTCAGAAGATCTCTTTTCGAATATTGTCAAATATCAAGGAGGAAAAGTGAAGTATGGTGGAGGTGAAAATGGCCATAACATTGGTCAAGGAACCCTTTGAACCAAACTTTTGTGCACCCCATTTATAGATATTTAAATTAAAATACGTAAGTTTTCTCACAAGAGTACGAGGAACTTGTAGGGTGATGAGTTTGACTCGAGTCGAATCTCACGAGGAAACAACTGTTCAGTATTTTGGATGTTTTTCTCAATTTACGAACTAAAATAAAATACATGTACATTTGGGGTTTTAAAAGATTTTGAATTGATCATTATAAACTAAAGCAGTAATTAAACTAAGGATATTTAAACTAATTATTCTAGACTAGATTATCAACTACGAGCAATAATTAAATTATTCGAACTTAAGAACTAAGAAGTAAACAGCGAATCTAAGAACATGAATTTAATTAACTATCACGACACAATTATATCATAAGAATCTAAAAACGAATAACTAAGCATAAATCAAATCGCATAAATAAACTAAATAAATCCAATATCCAAGCATGAAATAATTAAACTAGTTCTAGAATTAACTAAGAATTTAACTAAATAATTAACTAGGAAATTAACTACGAAATTAACTAAGAGTTTAGAATACTTATTGGAACTAGTAAAAGAAATGAAAATCTCCAGCTATTCCGGAGTCGAACGTTGATCTTGGGCGAAGATTGAATCCCGAACGTGAAATTGAAGTTTCGGACTCGTCGTTCTTCGATCCTTGATCTCAGTCTTCAAATCTTGTTATAAGATGTGCAATTACGTTTATTCTAAGCTAAAATAACCTAAGATGTCGTGTGTCTTCCAAAAATCCGAAATATGAAGGGCATATATAGATATAGCATGTCTTGGCGCACAAGAAACCCAAAAAATGAGTTTCTGGCCATCACGTCGACGTCGCGTCGATCGACGCGTGCTGGCTCTTGGCGTTGACGCTGCCTAGTGCTCGCGTCGACTGGGCAGGGGCGTCAACTGACGCGGTCATGGATCGACGCAACAGAGAGTTGCATCGACTGAGCGTCGATCGACGCACTCTTGGATCGACGCTTCAGTGAGTTGCGTCAGCCTTGCATTGACTGAGCGTCGATCGTCGCCGGCAGGGACTCACGTCGATGTAGCATCGACGCTTGCATCGATCGACGCTACTGAGGCTCAGTCTCATTTTCTCGATTTTTCTGCTACTTGTTCACCGGAAAGCTCGTTCTCCACTTTTGAACATCGGACTCATCTAATTACGCGTTGAACTCTTCCGGTTACTTAGCTGTAAGGTGAAAAATAACGAAATATCACCTAATTGCATCAATTATGATCAAAATATGGTAAAATAAGCCGGGACTATGAAAATATGAAATTAAGCTTAAATCATCCAACTTATACCAAAAACAAATAAAAAAAAACATACTAAAAAGCTAATAAAAATAAGGACAAACCTACTCTAATCACCCTTCATGTTCCTGGTATTGTAAATCTTAAGATGTGCTACTTGTTGAAGGATTAACTGGGAACTTGATAAGTATTAGCCAACTGTGTGATGGTGGTTTCAGTGTTAAGTTCACTCATGAAAGGTGTGAAGTTTATGACGAAGGCAATACATGCATCCTCACTAGTAAGAGGACCTCCGACAACTGCTACCAAATTAATGGTGATGTGTTCTGCACGCTATATCAACTGAGTGATGCCGAGGTGTGGCATTAAAAGCTCGGGCATGTCAACTACAAGATGTTGGAAAGATTGTCCAAGAAGGAAGCTGTGAATGGGCTACCTAAGCTCAACACCAAAATCATCCCAGTATATGAGGCATGTCAGAAAGGGAAGCAGGTTAGGGTGTTTCATCCAAATTTGCAAAGTCTAACTACATCAAATTATTTCAAACTTCTTCATATGGATCTGATGGGTAGAGAACCTTGGTGGTAAGAGGTATGTTCTTGTGATTGTAGATGATTTTTCGAAGCATTTAAAAAACTTGCGAAAAAATTGAGTGTTCGTTTTGGTGTGAGTATAGGTAGAATAAGGTATGATCATTGGAAAGAGTTTGAGAATGCATCTTTTTCAAACGATTGTTCCAAAGTTGGTATAAGTCATTAATTTTCTTCACCCATCACCCCCCAATAAAATGGGATAGTCAAACGTAAGAATAGATCTCTTGCTGAGACTATGATCATTTCTAATGGCATTGCAAAACTTTTTTGGACTGAAGCTATGAATATTGCATGTCATATAAATAATAGGGTGTATTTTAGACCAGAGTCTTGTGTTACTCTCTATGAATTATTGTTGCGCAAAAAACCAAATTTGAGCTACTTTCATATTTTTGGGTGTATCTGCTATGTGCTTAATGATAGGAATCATCTTGCAAAACTTGACTCAAAAAGTGATAAATGTATTTTCATGGGATATTCTCAAAATAGTCATGCATATAGAATGTTTAATCCTAGAACACGTTGCATGATTGAGTCGGTTAATATCAAGTTTGATGATATGATTAGTGGAGTTAAATATGCCGAGGACAATGATCTGGTTTATGATCAGAATCCTCAAGATGATATCATGGTTGGTGTAGATGAAACTACAGGTGGTGACAGTTCTGGTGACTTAACACGAAACTTAACACCAACACAGGCTGCTCCAGAATCAGATTCTGAATCAGATGAGGAAGAACCAGATGAACAGATTGATTTACACTAGAGAGGCATTCCCTCGAGAATTCAGAGGAACCATCCTACAGACCAAATCATTAGAGATCTTGATGAAAGAAGCACAAGAAAGCAACAAACAAACTTCAAAGAGATGGTTAGGTATGTTTGTCTGTCTACTAACTGCTCTCAAATTCGAGAATCTTTGTATCTTTCTAAGATGAAGCCAAAGCGCGTAGAGGATGCTCTGAAGGATGAATTTTGGATAAGATCCATGCAAGAAGAGTTGGACCAATTCGCTAAGAATAATGTATGGGACTTAGTTCCTCGTCCAAAAAATTCACATGTTACGGGAACAAAGTGGATCTTCAAGAATAAAACGGACAAGGCTGGAAATATTGTGAGGAACAAGGCACGATTGGTTGCACAGGGGTACACACAAATTGAAGGTATTGATTTTGATGAGCGTTTGCTCCAATTGCTCGCATTGAATTTATAAGACTCTTACTTGTTGTTGCATGTCACATGAAAATATCTCTACATCAAATGCACACAAAAAGTGCTTTTCCTAATGGAGTTTTAAATGAAGAAGTATTTGTTGAGCAACCTAAAGGGTCTGTTGACCCTCACAAACCTGAATATGTTTTAAAATTGAAAAAGGCCTTTTATGGTTTAAAAAGATCTCCCAGAGCTTGGTATGAAAGGTTGACTCAACACCTACTTTTCTTAAATTTTAGACGAGGGGAAGTTGATAAAACCTTATTTCTCCTTAAATAGAACAAGCACATTTTGGTTGTCCAAATTTATGTGGATGATATAATCTTTGGTTCCACTAACGAGCAGATGGTGAATGAATTAATAACTAGAATGTCTGAAATATTCAAGATGAGCATGGAAGGTAATATCTCTTACTTTCTTGGTTTGAAAATTAAATAGTTGGATAACAGTATTTTTCTCTCTCAGTCCAAATACGCTAAGAACCCTGTTAAGAAATTTGGGTTAGAGAATGATACGCATAAGAGAACTCCGTTAGGCAAAACCATGAAACTTTCAAGAGACGATATTGGGATTAGGGTTGATAACACCTTGTATAGGAGCATGATAGGAAGCCTCTTGTACTTAACACCTAGCAGGCCTTATATTATGTATAGTGTGTGTCTTTGTGCTAGGTACCAATCGAATCCTAAAGAATCACACTTAAAAGTTGTTAAACGGATCATTAGGTATGTGGATAGTACAAGTGATTTAGGTGTTTGGTATATTAAGGAAACTAGTACTAAACTTGTGGGATATACGGACTCAGATTGGGCTGGGGATGTTGTATATAGGAAGAGTACTACTGGGGTTGATTTTTCTTGGGTCGTCCGCAAGAGAACGGAGCTGTTGTATGCGATAAGTTGATCCGAGTCGAATCACGAGGAATTGCATTCGGCGTCGAATAATGTTTGTTCACGATTTTTATAATTAAACACACGATCCATTTCTTTGTTGAAAGGGTTCTACAACTACGAATTAAAAAACGAGTGCAATTATTAAAAACCTAATTAACTAATTAAACCTAATTAGAAACATGAAAATTCAGATAATTAAAAACGAGAAGCATCAATATCAACTATCAAGTCGAAAGCAATTGAATTACTAAAATAACATAGTCGAACTAGCATACTAATAGTGAAACATACAACTTAAGAAAACTAAATCCAAAGCAAAATTACAGAAAGCAGGAAATTACTACTTATAGTTCATGAAAATCTGCAGCAAACGATCGAACTTCAGCGTCAAACGATGACAAGTAACGACGGTGAACGTAGAAACGAGCCTCCGTTGCAATCTTCGAACGAAATCTTCAAATATGATGGAAAAGGGAAAGGGGAATATATTTCTAAGTGTTCTAGACCTTGCCCCCTCGAAGTCTAGTTTGCAAATAGAAAATTCCGCCGGTTTTTATAGATTTCTTCAAAAATAACCGCTCAACCGCCGGAGCGTCGACGTTGCATCGACGGTGCGTCAGTCAACGCGAGCCAGGTGCATGCGTCGACCAAGCAGAGCGTCGACTGACGGGCCTCGGATCGACGCTTCAGAACCTTTGCATCGACGGTGCGTCAGTCGACGCGAGCCAGGCTGCACGCGTCAACAGGCAGTGCGTCGACTGATGGGCCTAGGATCGACGCTTCAGAACCTTTGCGTCGACGGTGCGTCAGTCGAAGCGAGCCAGGCTGCACGCGTCGACAGGCAAGGCGTCGACTGACGGGCCTAGGATCGACGCTTCAGAACCTTTGCGTCGACGGTGCGTCGACGCACCTGCATGGCTTCGGCTCGTCGCTCATCCCGTTTTCTTCGTTTTGAGCTGAGATATTAACATTGAACAAAGGTAGATTATTTCATACAAAATAAATTAAAAACACATTGAACACCATAAGAAACAAAAAACATAAAAAAGGAAGAAAAAAGATAAAAAAGATAAACTTAAAACACATAAAAGCACACAACATACGATGCAAAAACACACGAAAATCACATACAAATATGTACAAATCAATAATCTTATCTCATGGTACAGTAAAAAGCAAAATTGCATCTCTCTTTCTACAGCTGAAGCCGAGTATATTGCATCTGGAAGTGCGTGTACACAGTTGATGTGGATGAACCAAATGATAGAAGACTACGGTCTACATAGTATAATTCTGATTGTGCTTTGTGATAGTTCCAGTGCCATTGATATCTCGAAAAATCCAGTCCAGCACTCACAAATCAAACACATTGACATAAGGTACCACTTTATTCGTGACTTGGTTGAGAGGAAGATCATTAGTCTTGAGCATATAGGGACTGACATCAGCTTGCTGACATCTTCATAAAGGCATTAGATATAGAGACCTTGTCTCATTTGAAAAGAGATCTCGAAATGTGCATTGTATAGGTCGATATCAGTTTTGATGTCATGACACATAAACTGTCATCAGTCGTGACATCGGTAAAATTTGCATGCATTTTTTTATTTTCTTTTTCATACATATACTAAATGCATTGGGTCTGATTGAAGTGAAGAAAAGTCATGTGTTGTGATAAAAAGTGGTGACAAAAAGACTAACCTCTTCAAGTAGGTGATTGTGGAACTTTCCCGCAGAAACTGGTTTTCTCCCAGGTCCAAAAAATAAGGGGTGTTAAAAGAAATTGCTAAGATAATTTCTCTTCAAATCTATAAAAAGATGAAGATAATATGGATTAACAAAGATCCAATCTTTAATTTTCACCCTCTTAAGTGATTTTGACGTAGTCATTAACTTGGGTTAAGGGGTTTATTTTCATTGACTTCACTGAAGTAATGTTCGTTATAATTTCATTACATAAAAAGTAACACTGATCATGTCACCTAAATTAATTGCTGTATTTTTGTCTTTTGGGGTCATGATTTTTAGGCATCAATTAGGACATTCATACTTTGAGAAGATGCCATATTGCTTTGTGTTCTGTTGCTTGTGCTTGTGTCTTTCCTGAATTCTCTTAATCTTGTTCTGAATCTAGCTAACCAAGTGTTTCAGTGGTGTTAAAGTGGGTGGGTTGGACAGGTAATAACGAGGTTTATTTGGTGAGTGAGTAATCACTTTGCAAAGAATTTATTCAACTATTGTGACGGTTTATCAAAACCTATCTCTATTTCGGTTTTCTATGTAGTGAAGATTTGTGATCTTTATTTCCATAATTGAGATAGTGGATTAGTTGGGTTGAGATCGTGTGCCTTAATTAGAGAAGGAGTGGGATTCTTTAAAGGAAAGAAAATTTTTTGGGGTATAAAATAGGAATATGTGAAAATAGAGGGGTTATTCTGTTCAGATTCTTTTCTTACCGTTTACCTTCAACGACCTTATTTATCCTTCTATAAAAAGCTGATTTTCACCCTCTTATCACTCTTGCTTTTACTGCCCACTATTCGTAATTCTCATAACCTAATTCTCTCTCTCTCTCTCAATTTCTACTTGTTTTTTTATTTCCTGTTCAAAATTCTTCTTGCAGAATGTCGACTCCATCTTCTCCAACCAGAATCCCAGAACTTCCGGCGGGTGCGTCGTGCTTCCGGTGAATTTATCAAGGTTCACCGCTATGGATATACGCAAAGAAGTTGGTGGTGTTATACCACCGAACTCATCACCAACCGAAGCCACTACTGTAAATCCCTCTCCGAACAATCTGCAAGACCTAGTACCTTTCTCGACCACCTTCGATGCTATTCCGGAGGTTCAAGTGTTTCTCGTTCAACAGGGCAAAGAAATTGACGTGGACAACCCTCCCGATTTGCCATTTATTTCAAAAGTGTTTGGTCCAATCGGGAACCCGACCTTGAAAAGGTCGAGAACGCTACACAATATTCCTCCCGATGTGATTCCAGCAGCCATTCCGAAGAGGCCAGCAAGAGCAGGACGTCATGTGCTTATTGAGCACATGAATTTGGACGAGGACAACACAGTTATAACGGACTCAGATGATGAATATTTGGTGCCTCCTGAACTTATTGCTGCGCCGCCGACCTCTTCTACCCCATGGCTTGTCGGAAGCAAACCGTGATCTTGGTTGAGAAGAAAAATTCGTCAGCGTCTATTAAGGTGTCACTATCCTCAACTGAAACAAGCTACTACGATCCCCCTTATGAGATCATTGATTTCTTCACTAGTGAGATTGCAAGTTCTTCCCGTCCATTGGTTGCTGATCCCCCTCTGACTCCAGTTAACATGGCTCAACCTGATCCTGATCCTGAGCCTGAGCTCTTTGATTATTCTCCAGACTCCGATGATGTGTTTTCTCTTTCCCAGTACTTATATGCCATGAAGAAAAAGAAGAAAAAGTCTAGAGCTGCCAAGAAGATTGGTGTGAGTTCAAGTGTTTCGTCACCGAACATATCATCCCATGCTGTTGCCCAGATAGAGGGTGTTGGGTTTGGTGATGTGTCACCGAAACCAACATCGCATACTCTTGATCAAGTCTCCTCATCTAGCTCTAGCTTTAATTCTGATACTGTTCCATCTGCAAGTGCTCCAATCCCTTCAGTTGCCTTGATTATTCTGATACCTCTGCTGAAGCAGCGGTTCAAACCATCGAGATTGAAGACATGGTGCCAGTCTCCGCTAAGTTTTTAACTATCGAGGTTGAGGACCTGTTTACTGGATACTGCCTCAGAGGGATGATTGATGAGTGAAGAATCCCAGTTGAGATCTTTAAAAGGTACAACCTGTTACCTTCTTTGAGCACTGAGGTATGTACTCAACTGTTTTAACTGCAATGTCGTTTGTCCGGGATGTTGTGTTAGAGTTTTATGCGAACATGATACATTCTATTGTTAATATCAACTCTGTGAACTTTGGGAAAGTTTTTTTGCGAGGGGAGATTTACTCTTTTACTCATGATTCTATTAATGAGCAGTTTGGAGCTGAGATGTATCATGGTGATTCAACTGTCGATGACATGAACGAAGTCATTAAGTTTATGTCTGGTGGGTTTCTAAGAGAGTGGCGTGAGCAGTTGCCAAGCACACGTCTATCCTCCCTCTACTCTGTCTTGCATAAGGTTGCTATCTATAACTAAGTCCCCACAAAGAACTCTAGGGTTGTTATGCGACCTCAAGCACATTTCTTGTTCAAGCTAGGACGGGAAATTAAGTTTAATTTTGGTCAGCACGTTTTTGATGTGGTTACTTGGTTTGCAACGTCCAAGGCTGCCTCCTTGTTTTGTTTTTCATCCCTTATTCTCAGTATTTTGGAGAATCAAGGCTTTAGACCTAGTGGGGATGATGTGTTTACTGGAGAGCCGGAATGGTTATCTTTGCGTGGCCAGCACACAACTGGAGCCCGGGTTGTTGATCTCCCATGGCAGGCGCCCACTCGAGCTGGTGGTATTTCTGGTGATGGTTCTGGTGTTACTAACACCAGTTCCAACATGGCTCATTTTTCTACTCAGGTGGTGAGATCCCAGGTTGCTTTACTTGATAATCAAATTACCCAGTTGCAGGCTCAAGTTGTGCAAGTGCAGGCGCTTCGAGACTCGTTCGTGGAGGCCCTTTTGCTTTCCGAACAAAAAAGGGGAGATGTTGTTGATGTTGACGATGACGATGTCAACGCAACGAATGATGTTGCGGATGCTGATGATGAAGATGCTGCTGAGGCTTTGGCTTGTTTAGCCAAGGATAAGAGGAAAAGGAAGTTGAGGACGAGGAAAGCTAGGCATGGCGAGACGTTTTCGAGGAAGTCGAAGAAGAGGAAGACTAGAGTTGTTTAACTCTTTGTGTTTTTTTAATTTATCGTTGATGAACTTTTTTTTTAATGTTGGTTTGTAATTTTTTAAACAATGGCTACTTATTTAGGGGGGATTTATTAGAAGTTTTTTTCTTGTCTTGTTGCGTCGTGAGTATTTTGTGTTCAAATTGTTTTTAACATTTCGCTGCTTTTAATTACATAGACTGTGTGATGTTAATATAGGTGTTTTAACACAAGTCTTAACATCTGTTCTTACTTTACTGTTTACAGTTTATAAATTATTTGATGTTAGTTCTAGTGTTTTAACACTGAACTTAACATCATTTTACTGATACTTATTTACAACATCCATAGGTTTACGAATTTATATCAATCAAAATATTGCATGAGGAGTATCAGAGACATATAGAGGAGAGACGTGCTTCATCATAGGATCATACCGATGTTGACGAGAACGCAGTTTATCTGGAGACCGCCGGGGTGAAGAAGGATCATCGGTCTGGTATGGGATGCTTAGAGGTCTTCTAGATTCAAAGACATTCAGAGGCAGTACCTCCTCGTTTCACGGAGCTCCAGACGCAAATAGATATTTTGAAGAGTTAGGTCGAGAGTCAACTCGAGGCGAGCGAGCAGGCACATCAGGAGCAGCTCCAGGCGATGTGCGAGGAGCATCCGCGTGAGCGGCTCGAGTAGGAGGCGAATCTTCGTGAGCGGGTGATGCTGGAAGTCGCCACAGCGATGAGAGCACAACGTCGTGTCCATCCACTAATCCTCCAGCTGATTCTCTAGACGATTCTGCAGAGTAGTAGTTTTAGGAACAGAGAATATTTATGTTTTATATTTTATTGTATACATTATAAGATATATTATTTTATTATAATTTTTTATTTTTTTGGGAAATGTAAATTAGTTTTCGTATTTGATTATTGATTTGTGACATAAATACAAGTAAAAATAAAAAATAAAATAAAATAGAAATGAAATGAAATTTAAAAAAAAATATTTATTTAAAAATACTGAAAAACTAAACTCGTCTGCATTATTTGAAATTGCTGACGGGCTTTACCCATCAGCATTATTGGAATTTGCTAACGGGCTTAAGCCGTTAGCAAATGCTGACAGGCACAACCCGTCAACAAATACTGACGGGTATTGAATCATGTACAGGGTATTGCTGACGAGCGCAACTCGTCAGCATGCCTTCAACATTTGTTGACGGGTACAATAATCCCGTCAACAATCATTTTACTGATGCCAAAAATGTTGACGGGCAGTACCCGTTAGTAAATTGATTGTTGATGGGTTTGCTAACGGATCTGCTGATCAGCAATTGCCTTTTTTTTTTTTTTTTGTAGTGTTTGGTCATGCATCTCCCCGGAGAGGATATTTTAGGAGGACCCAAACACCTGAGGTGGATGTATCCAATTGAATCATATTTTAAGGAGCTCGACTAAGCCAAAGGGGTCGATTGCCGAGGCATATGTGGCAAAATATGCATTGACATTTTATGATCATTATTACACTGATATAAGATAAAGTTCATTCGACCCCATAGAAACCCAATATGTAAAGTAACATCACAGCTTTCAGTTTTTCGATTGCAGTGCATCCCACTTGGAGGTCTCGCAAGTGCGTAGCTCCATCTCCGGTAAAGCATAAGCAGACACAATTTTACATTCTCAACAATTGCCTTGAAATAGATATGTATTTGCAGGAAGCGTTTTTCATTATGTTATATGCGATTTTTTTTAATGCAACATGTCTCAAATTGAGAATAAAAGAAAAAGGGAAAAGGAAAATTTGGGGGTAGTTTTGTCTCTTTAAAAGATGAGTAGTTTTTTTAACACAACATATGTCTCAAATATTATAAAAAGAGAATAGAGAAAAATAAAAGGGAAAAGAAAAACTTTAAGATAATTTTATTATTTTAAAAGATGAGTAGTTTCTTTTAAAAATAGAACATATGTCTCAAAATTCATAAAAATAGAAGAAAGAAAGAAAATAGAAAAATGAAAACTTGAGGGGCAGTGTTGATTTTTAAAAGATACTCCTTCCATCGCAATTTGATGGTCTTACGATTGGTTTCAAAAATATTAAGAAATTGGTGGTTTATATAGTTAAGTCATTAATTTAGTTAGTGTTTTCCAATTATACCATTCTTGAATTTATTAATGTTAATTAATACTCATAGAAATTAGTGTTGGAATTAGTATATTTGTTATTGGAATAGTAATATTTTGCATTGTAATCATCAATTTTCAATTTACGAGGTAAAAAACTAGTATTTCAAGAATATTAAATAAGGGTATGTGTGGAAATGAAAAATTAATGATATGTTAAATATGGTAACTGGACTATATTTGTGGGATGAACGAAAATGAAATAGTGAACTATCTTTGTGGAATGGACTATATTTGTGGGATGAACGAAAATGGAATAGTGAACTATATTTGTGGAATGGAGGGAGTAATAAAAATGTCATACCTAAAAATTAAAAAAAAATTAAAATTGTATATATAGAGACAACTTTTGTCGTTCCTAGTACACTCAATTCTTTTAGTGATGCATCCGGTACTTTCTAAACTTCACGTACGAACCGAGACTTGGATCATAAAAATCTAAAATTCAAATATTATACCCTATTTAGCTATTCATTTAAATTTTAAAAAATACAAACATTCATTTTTTTCAATCAGTTTTCTAACACACACTTTTATTTTTATAGAGACAATTTGATTGCTAAATTATAGATTTTGGAAGAGTTTTGCAATAGAATTATATAAAATAGATACAAAACGAAGAAAAAACCGAAAATTTGAGCATAAGAAAACAGACATCTTCTTATAAAACAAACCATTCATATCACAGTACTATTAAAAACTCTCACAAACAAAATAATTCCATCTTCTTATTGAACAAGCAGCAACACACAAACAAGGACCGCCAACATAACAACCGAGCAGAGATGAAACAAAACCCTTAACTCATAACCAAAACCACCAAATTAACATACTAGTTAATATGCCTTACTCCTCTGCAACATATCTTAATCCTTCATCTGGGACAACGCCTTCTCAAATTGGCTCCATTTCTGCTCTAGCGTGCCACTATACCCGATCGACATTCTTATAAGCCCCGGCGTAATGCCTGATGCTGCTTTCTCTTCTTCACTCAATTCGCTACTCGTGCTACTTCCCGAGCACGACATTAGAGTATCATAGTAGCCCAAGCTAACGGCCATTAACCCGAACTGACTGCAATTCTGCAGAAGATTCATGAAACGATACGCCTTCTCTTCGGTTTCCATGTCCACGCACAAAATCCCACCGTAACCGTAGTCTTTATTTGCGATGGACTTGAGAAGGGCATGATTGGGATGATCTTCCAAGCCAGGGTAGATAACTTTGAGGCCCAGCTTTTTCATCCTCGTGGCGTATTCCAAGGCCCGTCGGCCATGCTCCTTCATCCGGAGGCCCAAGTGTGGGAGCCTCTCGGAGATCTCGAAGGCCACTTTTGGGTTCATTACCGGGCCCAAGAGCATCAGAGTCCCTTGAAGCTCCATCATGGAATTTAACAGGCTGGCTGGACCACACACTGCACCTGCATATATGTACAGAAAGATTGTTTCATCATATCTATATTTTGTAATATAAAACAACATATTCTAACTTTATTATAGTTCAAAAGTAAAAGTGGCAAATTTGTCAAAGTTATATTCTTTATCTCGTACAGCCAACCACTACTTTTCCACACATTACCAAACACATTATGAAAAGTTTAGACTCTGTCCCACGAAAGATTTTCTTGTGATTCGATTTAGAAACATCATTTTCTGTAGTTCATACTCTGCAATACATTCTTGTATACTTTCTTCAAAGTTGATGACTATTCATAGCATTATGAGTTCCACCAAATGATTTAGTGTTATAACTAATTTGAAGAGCTTATAATTAAGCTCCTTGTACTCAAATAAGCACTGTTTGGTTTGATGGGCTTTACTGAAAAGTTTAAGCTTATCTAATTATTACAAGTGTTTCAAATAAGCTAATTGAG
Source organism: Phtheirospermum japonicum (assembly GCA_014905375.1). Taxonomy (NCBI): domain Eukaryota; kingdom Viridiplantae; phylum Streptophyta; class Magnoliopsida; order Lamiales; family Orobanchaceae; genus Phtheirospermum; species Phtheirospermum japonicum. Next base: position 897,621 of record BMAC01000186.1, read on the forward strand.
CTTCTTTGCTTTTATTCATCATTTAGCCTAGGAACACGAAGATCTGAATTGGCATAGATAAGGCTACAAAGTTAAGTCCAAACTAGAACTTTGATTTCCAAGAAACAGTAAATCATGATTCGTGAGTTATAGTGTTATATACATTAATGCAAAATTAAAGTTACAATTCTTATGCTGTATTTATGCTATAACTTGAATAAATAAAAACGAGAGGCCGAAATGTAAGAACCAACCTGCAGTTATATCAGCGCCGCCGCAAATGAACTTGGAAATACTGTGTATAACCACGTCGACCCCGAGCCTCGCCGGCGACACCACCATGGGCGCAAACGTGTTGTCCACAACCACCGTGACCCCCTTGTCGTGCGCTATCCTGCACAGCTCCGGCACGTTAGCCACCGTGAGGACCGGGTTGGACATGGTCTCGAAGTACAGCACCTTGGTTCTCCCTGGTACAATCTCTCGCCTCACCGCCTCGAGATCCCCGATGTCCACTAACGACGTCGTTATGTTGCACGCGCGTGGCAGCAAACTGGTGAGGAGCGCGTAGGTCCCCCCGTACAGAGTGCGGGAGGCGACCACGTGCTCGCCGGAGCTGCACAGCTGGAGGAGGACGGAGGAGATCGCCGACATGCCCGAGGCGGTGCAGTAGGCGGCCTCGGTGCCCTCAAGGGCGGCCATGCGGCGGCCGAGGTTGAACACCGTGGGGTTGCACTGGCGGCTGTAGATGAAGAAACCCTGGTCGGGGCCGAGTTCTCCGGCGTTGATCCGCCGCAGCATGTCGGGCTCCATGACGGTGAAGGTGACGGAGGGCTCGATGGACATGTTCACGCCTCCGTGCTCGCCAAATTCTTTGGGGGCGTTGGCCAGCGCCGCCGCCGGATCCTCGGCGTGCGTCTTGGCGGCGGCAAGTTGGTCATCGGACGGTCCTGATTGTTTGTTGATCGACATGTTAAGCATTTGGCTGTTGAAGGTTGCGTCGGCCATTGTTGATTGTTAGAATGATAGAAAGCCTCTAAGCTAAGGCCCGCTTTATCAAAATCCTGAGAAGAATCTTTTCTTTTTCTTTTTCTTTTCGACCTCAGTGCTGTGAAAAAGTAAAAAGAGAAAAAGCTCGCCAATGAGGAGAAGATAAATAAATAATACTGTATCATCCATAACTCACGTGGATGTATTTGTATTTAATTCAGTTATTTGGAATTTGAGCAATTAAAAATCATTTAAATACTGTCAAGTTAGGTTGAAAAAGGAATGATACCGCATTGTTATATTAAGAAAAAATTAACTATATTCACTTAAATACAAAATATATAAAAATAAAGTAATGATAGTGCTTTGACGGTAGAAATCGCCAAAGTAACTTTGTAGAAATTGGTAAGGACTAGTCGGACGTCGCATTATCGCCTATGTTGACTAGATGTCCAATATTTTTAATATATATATATATATATATATTATTTTTATTTTTTTTTGTTCTTTTTCCTGATTTTTTTAATTTATTTTTGGCAATGTCAAACAATTTAAACAATTATACAAAATGTCAGATAGTACAACCATAAATATATAATTACAAGGTTACTATATATATATATATATATTATTTTTATTTTTTTTTGTTCTTTTTCCTGATTTTTTTAATTTATTTTTGGCAATGTCAAACAATTTAAACAATTATACAAAATGTCAGATAGTACAACCATAAATATATAATTACAAGGTTACCTCTATATATTAAAAATAATATAATAATAATAATATCAATAAACAACACACCACTACTCCATTCCACCTCCCGCCGCCGCTGTCCGGCCGCTCCACCGCTGCCGGGAAATTTTTCGACGAATTTTTTTTTTACCAAAAAAAAAATATTTTTTTTTACCCAACAAACATAAAGTAAGAAATCTCACTATATAGTAAGAAGTTTTCTTACTTTTTCATACATAAATTATGAAGTTTTAACTATAAAGTAGGATTTTTATTTTTTTTTTGAACATGAATTAAGAATGTCTTTATTTTAGGAAATAAACTAAGAGATTCCACTATAAAATAAAAAAATTCTTACTTTTTCGAATATAAAATAACAAACTTTCTTACTTTATAGGATATAAAGTAAGAAATTTTATTACCTTTTCAAACATAAAGTTCGAAATTTCACTATAAAATAATATATATTTGTATTAAAGAAGAAATACATAATAATAATTTGCTATTAAGCAAGAAATTTTTTTATTTTTTATTTTGCGAAAAAAAAACACTTTATAATGAGTATAAAAAAGTGTATAATAAGTAAGAAATACATAACAACATTTGCACATCAAAGCAACAACAAAAAAAATTCAATCAAATAAAATACTTTTTGTCATCAAGTATGAATTTCTGGACATTGAACAAAAAATTTGTTACATATAGTAAGAAATTCGGACATATAGTAAGTAATGTTTTCGGTGATCGGAAATATTTTTGAATATTAAGTAAGAAATGTTTGGACATATAGTAAAAAATTATCTGAGATAAAAAAACAACTAACTACGCTAGACTGTGAAAAATAATACAAAATTAAGAACATAAACCACATGAAAAAATATAGATTATATGCAATTAACATGTACATATATGTATAAATTATTAAAAAGAAACTACAATAACAATTAGGTATTATACCCATTGTTGGATCATCATAGAAATTACAATAATTGAAATGCCCAAATCTCACGCTACCAATCCCTCCATCTTCGCCCCTTGATTATTCCCCAAACCCTCTCAATTCTATTCGGTTCACCTCTCAATCCCTTCCATTTTTGAAAATTCCCAAAAATGACAACACTTCAGAAATTCAAGTTCCTAGCAAGTCTATGCGAGGTGGCCGCAAGCCCAACCAGGAGCCCCACCACGAGTCCGGTAGTCCACCTAAGTCGGCGAAAAACCCTCCGGATGTTACTCGGCCGCGGCGAAAGAGACGGGGGGAGGAGGCTGCCACCACTGCGACGACGGGTCTCCCGATCGGAGGGGGAGACGCGGCGGCGGGAATAGAGCTACCTGCAATACCACCTGAAAGGACGACGAATCGGGAGGAGATATTTGAGTGCAATCGGAATCTTCTTTCATTACGGCCATGGCGGGGGCGGTTTTGCAACGGAGGATTTTTCGGTGGAAAGAGGGCAGAGAGGGGTAATACTCGGCGGCGGCGGCATCCCGATCTGAGTCTGCTTCAAGTTGCGGTGGTGGAGAAGTAGGTACCAGTACGGGCTCTGCTGCTGCCATTCATCAATTCACAATTGAAGACGATAATTATTCACAAACCATCTCTCTCTCTCTCTCTCTCTCTCTCTCTCTCTAGTTGCATTAATTTTTCCTTAATTACATATAGTAAGAAAATCGAATATATAGTGAGAAATTCGGACATGTAGTAAGAAATCTAGACATACAATTAGAAATTTTTAGGGCAAAAAAAAAAAGCCGAAAAACAAATTCCGGCAGTCGTAAAAATATTTTCACATGATCGAGAAAAAAAAAAAGGGTGACCGAAAAAAATTTCTGACGGCCGAAAAGTTTTTCGGGCGGCGGCAGCCACTTGCTGCCCAAATTAATAATAATAATAATTATTATTATTATTATTATTAGTAGTAGTAGTAGTAGTAGTAGTAGTAGTAGTAGTAGTAGTAGTAGTAGTTTTAATAGTAAGGGTATTGTGGTATATTCATATCACAATTTTGGACTATTTGACAAAATATAGGCACTATTCCGTCTAGCCCGATATTTTAGCTCATATGGGCAAAATCGGCTCGATTTATTTTCGCCTAGCAGCTTGGCCTCGGTTTAAGCCGATTTTTACGATATTATTATTAGGCAAAATTGTAAAATAACTCCACTAATTTATTAAATAATAATAATTGAACACCAATTTTTCCGTTAAAAAAATAAAAGGTTCGCCAAATTTTTTCAATTTCCGGCAAAAAAATTGACTTTAACCCATTTTGACAAAGTCAATGCTAATATTACAAAAACTAATAATAATTATAAAAAATTATTTTGTTTTAAAAATCTAACATTATTTAAAATATAAGATTTTAAAAAGATGGAAAATATATTAAAAATCTGAGACTTTTTTAAATATTATTAAAATATAATTATAACAAAACTTGAAAAAAAAGTTTGAGATTTATTTTATAATTTAAATAGTTTTTAAAATAATTTTGAAATTTTTAAACAACTTTCTAATTTCGTATTAAATTTTTTAATTTTTGTTAGTATTTTTGTCACATTAGCGTTGAATTGGTCAAAATTGGTCCAAATTAATATTTATTTCACCCGAAATTGAAAGAATTCGACAAACTTTTTAGTTTCAGACGAAATTTAAGTTAAATAACTATGTTTTTATAAGTTATTAAATAAATTTAATATCATATATATTTAATAATATTAAATTGCCACCATCTTAAATTAATTTGTCTATTTTACAAGTTTGACTTAATATTAACATCTGAAGGGGGGAAGTTTTCTTTTGAATACGTACTAACTAGTAAGGTGGTCGAATTGGTTAGTTCACGAATTATGAGAGAGCAAATAAACTAAGCAGTAAACTGTACGGGACATTATACTATGTACCCAAGTGCACCTTGTAAGGTGCACCTGTAATTTAATTTATCATCGTATATAACTGGTACATATTATCACAAGTAATTGAGATTCTAAATCTAAAATTTAAAATTCTAAAATTAAAAAAATAAACCTAAAACAAAAAATTAAACCCTAAAAATGGAAAATTAATCCCTAAAATTAAAAACTAAACCCTGAAATTGAATATTAAACTCTAAATTCTAAATTTCTATCGCATATCATCACATATAACTGACACATATCATCACATATAACTGGCAAAATGATAGAAATAAAATGGAAAATTAAATTAAAAAAATAAAAAACTAAACCTTAAAATGAAATATTAAACCCTAAAAATGGAAAACTAAACCCTAGAATGTAAAACTAAACCCTAAAATGGAAAAGTAAACCATAAACTCTAAATTCTTGACACATATCATCACGTATAACTGTCAGATATTATCACGTATAACTATCAGATATCATCACATAAAATAGGGTGCACCTGACAAGGTGCACGCAGGTCCACCTAATAAACTGCCAAACTGTACTAGCTGCCAACAAGTTTACAGAATTGGGTCCAAGATGTAATTATTGAACAGTTGAACGGGTGATGATATATTATTCGAATATGGGAGGAGAGTGACATCGCTACTTTAACCAACTCTGACATCACTACCTTGAGCCGAGCCAATATTTTTTCGCTTTTATGTAGTAAATTAAGGGTTTAATTAAATAAACAATATATATTTAAATATGAATTAAAAAATGTATTAATTTGAAAAAAACTTATAAAAATGTGTCGGGCGTGCCTGGAATAGCGTCCCGCTCATATTCTTAATTTATTAATTATATGAAAAAAGTTTTAATTTATTTATTTTATGATAAATCATTAATTATGTAAAAATTTGAATTTATTCGTTTCTTGTTTAGTTGTTAATTATTTAATAAAATTGATTTTATTTGTAAATGAGAAAATTATTAATTTTGTGAAAGTGTTATTTTTTTTTATTTTTTTTTCATTTCACCCCAAAAAAGAGTAGAAAGTCACTTTAGGTACGGGTTCACATTCTATAACGGTTTTTTATATCTATCTTCTAGAATCTCACTTTAGATCCGGGATGCGCCTGGAAATGGCGTCCCTCTCACATTCTAGAACGGTTACTATTTGAACCTTCTAGAATGTGAGCGGGACGCTATTCCCAAGCGCGTCCCGACACATTTTTGTAAGTTTTTTTCAAACTAACACATCTTGGTAATTCATATTTAAATATATATTATTTATTTAATTAAACCTAAATTAAGAAGGAAAAAAACTTGTTGATAGAAGAAACCTAACGCAGGTTTCCTTTTTGAAGGAGGTATTATGTTGACAAAAACTTAGCCTCGTCACATCCTGGGGTTGAAGTAACCGTGTTTTTCTTTTAATATTGTTATTTTAGATATAAAATTATTATTTTTATTAAAATATTATTTTATAATATATTATGTAAAAAGATTGATATTTGTGAAAATTAAGATTTTTAAATTAAAAATAATAATATAAATCGAAAAGGTGACACATTAAACCTACTCACATTTTACTTATTTATAATAAAAATTTGTAGATAAAATATACAACACTTATGTGGAACTAAATTTTGTAAATTTCTTCCGTGCCCGACTCACATTTTACTTATTTAATATATCAATTTGTAGATAAAATATACATCACTTATGTGGAACTAAATTTTGTAAATTTTTTCCGTTCCCGACGCAACGCACAATCAACTTTTCATCGAATGCAAAGTGCATCCCTGCCAAGAACAATATTAACCTCATGGTCTATTTGGTTAATCTGATTTGAATCTTTGATAGTTGATAATTGGTTGTTGATAACTAATGAGTTGTAGTGGGAAAATGAAATTTACATCCTTTCAGTTGGCTTATTTTAACATTTAGTCCTTTTTTTTTGCCTGTTTGCAATTTCATCTATTTTCTTTTAAAATTGTTGTAATTTCATCCGATTGTCGCCATATGAACTCAATTGCACCGGAATTTGCTGATCAGGCGCCGGCTTGTGCTGAGTTGTCTTTTATTTTGGAGGAGATTCGGCCATGTGGAAATGAATTAAAAGAAAAATATTTTTATTTGCCATGTAGGCGAGGCCTCTCATCAAGGACCATCAAAGCTCCCCATCCCATTTGCCTTCTTCTCCCTCCAATTCTCACCTCAAACCTTAGCCAAAGCAACGGCCCGATCTCTCTCTGAATCCCGGGCCCTCGGAGTCTCTCTTGCTCGACCCGCACTTGCCGGGTTTGTTCCTTTGCGAATCGTCCCATTCCGATTCGTCCAAAACCCATTTAGTCCCGGACCCACCGCCAGTTTCAATCCTTCGCAAATCCCCGTCTCTGGGCGAGTCCCTCTTTCTGGAATTGGGCAAGTTCTTGTAAACGGAAGGGGAACCGTGGTGGGGCCCGATGTCATCCGGGCCATCCATCCCGTTCAACGTGTCCCTCTGCTCATGCCTGTGTCTTGGAGTGGAGCCGATCCGGTTGATCTTCGAATTGGGATCGTAAGATTGGGATGCGAGATAGAGAGAGTGGTGACCACGTCCCCGTTGAGGGGTCGCGTGGCGGCTTGCTCCAGCAAGCACATGGCTGCGATAGCTAGCGCTTGGTAGAGCCCACGCATGGGGTAACGACCCTGTAAAGATGGGTCCGCCATTTTTGGGAATTTTCTTCGGTCCCTGAAGAGAGGCCTCGCCTAGGGTTTCGACAAATAAAAATGTTTTATTTTAATTCATTTTCACATGGCCGAATTTTTTCCAAAATAAAAGACAACTCAGCACAAGTCGGCGCCTAATCAGCCAATTCCGGTGCAATTGAGTTCGTTCGCCGACAATCGGATGAAATTGCAACAATTTTAAAAAAAATCGGATGAAATTGCAAACAGGCCAAAAAAAAAAAGGACTAAATGTCAAACTAAGTCAACTTAAAGGGCAAAAAAATTCATTTTCTCAGCTGTAGTTAATTGTTATTTATATTTACTGTTTGGTGAATTAGCTGATTGAAGTAGTTGATAAAAGATTAATTGACCAATATAAACATGATTGAGATATATAAAAATAATATAAATGAAAGAAAAATAATAATAAATAAGAATTCTTAAAAATTATAAAAAAAATAAAATTAAGAAAAAATATAAATGGGCTAAATTTAGAACTAATTAAATTAGATTTCAAATACTCTTTGTATGCTTTAACGTCTTTTTACTTTAATTCTATTATTTGGACGTTATTACATGTTTGGTTGTTTTATATTATTTTTAGGGTTTTGAAGTAATTTTGGTTGGGTTGAACATAAAGATGAATAAATGGACTAAAGGAATTGAAGAGAAGAGTCCATTGGGCCAAGATTTGAGCAAGCCTACGAAGTCAAAGAGTCAATTAGTCACACATTCTATTTTAAGTTAAATAGTCCAATTTTATAAAATAGTCTAAATTATGGCATGAGTATACCACAATACCCTTATCATGAAAAAACTAATAAAAATAAATTAATAATAATAATAATAATAATAATAATAATAATAATATTGGGCAGCGGGGTGGCTTCCGCACGCCCCTGTCTTCGTCGTTGGCTGGACAATCTTCTGACCGTCGGGAAAAAAAAAATTCGGTCACCAAAAACTATTTTCGAGCGAGTTTTTTTTTGTCAAAGTTTTTTTTGTCAAAATATTTATTACTATATGTTTGAATTTTTTTTTATATATTTGGAAATTTCTTACTTAATGTCCAAATGAAATTCGATCACCGGAAAGATTTCTTATTCTATATCTGAAATTTTTTACTTAATGTCCAAAAATATTTCTGGTCATCGAAAGATATTTCTTACTATATGTTCGAATTTCAAAGTACATGTCCGAATTCTTACTATATGTCTGAAATCAAATTAAAAATTAATGTAGCAACAAAAAAGAACTAAAACTTTCCAACTATGAAAAAGAAATTTTGACTAACAAAACTTGAGCTCACTTTTTTTATTTACGACCCTTTTTGAAAGAAAAGCAAAGAAGTGTGAGCCCACATGTAAGGAAAAATAATGAAATAAGATCACTACTACATCTCTTGGAAGTCATAACAGTCAGAATTAATCACACCAAATCTAAAAAGACAAAATAAATTTTAGAGTAAGATGTCTTCATTATAGTAGTACAGTCCTGACTGAAACCTTTCTTCATTCGCAGCTTTTAAACTATAACCTTATCATCAACTTGCACCACAAATTTAGTCAACTAATTTTCAGAGGCTTTAACTATGGCAAATCTAATTGCAATAAGTATAGCCTCCACTGGACAAATAGAGAAGTCCTGAAAGGAATACCACACTTTAATAACATTTCTACCACCATCTCCAGCAACACCTAGTTGCACTGACAGATAAGAACACATGCACACTATATCTAAAACATCTAGTGAAGTCCCCTGCATTTCCTGTTCACCCTTACTTCTGTTAACCTTGCCCAGACTCTTTTTATTCGCATTGTTAAATTAAATCCATTCCTTTGTAGCAAAGTCAACAATTTCTTTCTCTGACTACTTCAAATTCTGAAACACCCACATGTTACTCCTTATAGCAATTAGGAATTTTTCAGTACATAGCAACAGAACATGAAATATGCATATAAAAACATATATCAAATCTCAAACACTAGTTTGAAAAAAGAAATCCTCAAAGAAATGATAAGAATTTCTTACTGAATCGGTAAAAAAAAACATGAAGATGTTTTCACACATTAATTTGAAGAAAAATTCCAGAAAATATAATCACAATTTATTATTGAATCAAAAAACCAAAACACGAAGGTGTTTCACATATTAATTTGAAAAAAGAATCCTCAAAAACCTAATCAAAATTTCTTACTGAATCGAAAAAACAAAAAATGAGGTTTTTTCCCACTAATTTGAAGAAAATCCTTAGAAAACCTAATCGCATTTTCTCACTGAATCGAAAACCAAAACACGAAGGTGTATCACACATTAATTTGAATAAAAGTCTCAAAAAAACGTTCGTTCAATTGTTTTTTGAATCAAAAACCCAAAAACCTTACTGCTATTTTGGATTGTCCTTCTTCTTCGAAAATAGACTGTTCTTCTTTGAAGATTTTTTTGACTGGACGCCACTTTGAAAAGTTTATACTAGCTCTCGCGTCTTTTTTTGGATTTCCCCATTGCTTTTCCCTCTCGTTTGTTTGACTTTTGTTTCCATTATTTGATTTCTTGAGGTTTTTCTGACAATTTTGTGTGAGATTGCGTGAGAATTTTTGATGAGAAATGAAAGAAATTGAGAGGATTTTTTTCAAAGGAAGCTACGAAATAGATGGGGATTAGGGCATTGAAACAACAGGAGGGATTAACTTTGCCGACGTACAATTATGTTTGGACTATTAGATAATTTGTATAATTAGTTAGAATACTTGACAAATGTATTTTCTTTTATATAGTACTAGAATTGTGCCTGAGTGTTGCACAATAATTTCTCATTTTATTCTTATTTGAAATAAAAAATAATTGGGTTTGAATGAATTAAAATATTTAATTAAGTTATTGTACTTATTATATATATATATATATATATTCTAAAAATCGCCCTAGTCGCTAGGCGCCATCAATCCACCTACGATTTTCAAGAATCGACCAAAGAAATTGCCGGGCGCGAGGCCAATTTTTGTTTTTTTAATTCTTATATCCTGAAACGACGTCGTTTTTGGGCCTATTTTTTGATTATTTTGATTTTGTAATATATGTTATGGTATTTTTATTTGAATAATAAACTTATGGATCTATGTTGTTTTGAACTTTGAATAGAATAATAGTTTTAAACTTGTGAATTGTAACTTGTGATTATTACTTTTAGTTTTGAATTGTCATAGACTTTATTGTGTAGCAGGTATTAATATGTTGAACTATTAAATGGTTGGATGTAATGTTGTAAATCATTTATTCTCAAATTCTAGGCCCCGCCTAGGCGTTAGGCGCTGGCCTGACGCCTAACGATTTTTAGAATACTAATATATATATATATATATATATATATATATATATATATATATATATATATATGTGTGTGTGTGTGTGTGTGTGTGTGTGTGTGTGTGTGTGTGTGTGATGTAATTATTATTTAATCATTGAATAGTATTGAAAATTGTATAACTGGTTTATAAAAGGATTGTTATCAGACGCTATATACATTACAAATTATAAGAAACTTCCTTATACACAATATTCATTTTTTTTGTTATCATCGACGATCAATATTTTTAAACCTCTACGATTGGTGACTCTTGACATAGCAACGTACAATTGGTCATGACTAAAAATCGGCTTCTTAGGAAAAGTGGAACTTGAGAGAGAGATTGTACTTAAATTTTGTTGATCGTCATGGCGTATGACATGGTCATAGGGATTTTTTGTCGTTGGAACTTGAAAGGTATCCTTGAATCAGATGGCATAACAGTCATTCTAGGCATCAACACCAACCCACTTGCATTGCTTCCTTAAAAAGTTTTAGCCTCTACAACTTAATCCCCAAGTTTTGGTAACAACTAACCTTATTTAATTACACAACCCAAGACAATGATCGATATTTCTCAACAACATGATTGGAGTTTCAATTTTCAGTTTAAACTCATGGTTCACCAATCCAAAACTTTTGATGATGATTAAAAACTCCAGTGAGTGGACGTCCTGCAATATGTCAATGTTTGAATCGAATTTTCACCCACTATTAGATCTCAGATATACTTTACATTCTCCATCATTCAATGACATCATATATTCATTAATCAAATTGACGACATCAAGCTTTTGAGCAAGAATAACACGTCCCTCCAAATAAGTGGAGCATTCAATAGTTCTTCCAAAGTGTGAATATGTGTTGCCACAATAATATAGTCACCAATATCTTTTAATAACAAATCATTTTGGGTTTCAATTTGAACTACACCATCGTTTGGTCCTCCAACCGTTCCATCTCCCATATCTAGTCGAAAAAAAATTGTTAGTTCGACACAATTGGGATCTAAATTAAGATTTTTTATCCTCATATTCTTGGTCTGCCTCAAAACTGTGCAATAAGTCCACAAATATGAAGAACTAATCGTCGCGTGAACTATATCTGGTCTAGTGCCTTTTGGAATAACCAACAAAGTTTTACGAAAATCTCAAACAAGAACTAATGTTTTGCTTCCAAATAAAAGCTGTATGTCAGAATTATTTTGCGATCCCATCATGTCTTTCAATATTTTGTCAAGGGCTTCGAAACTATGTTTATGGATCGGAGCTTCATCCCAAATAATGAGCTACGTACACTCCATTAATTCCGCAAGTGGAGTTTCAGTAAAGAGCAAACATGATGAATCTTGGTGGAGATTAAAAGGAAGCTATGCCGCTAGATTCTACATTAAAAATGATTCCACTATTAGATCTAATGGCCGCAGAAAGCATCCTCCAAACAAATATTTTACTGATTCCTTTGTATCCATTGATGAAAAATAAACCATCATTGTTCGAATGTACTGTATCCATGACTTTGTCATAAATATGACGTTGACCAATGTTCAAATTATCAGCCTATTTACCATGCTCTTCGATGAGTGTCTCACGATCACTCTTCAATTCTTCGGCAATAAATCTATTTTGATACATACTGGAATCGGCGACCTTTGAAACTGGTATGGGAGGAAAATCCTTTAACTCTTTTCCATACTCTTCAATAAATTATCAACTTCGAGCAAATCAAGGTGATGAATTTAAGCATCACTCATTTATAAATTTGAAAAAGAAATACATTAAAAATGGCATTAAAAATATTGGTAATAAAAATTAAAAACAATTTATAGAGAATAAAACTAAATATCAATAATTTCTACCTTTAAATTTTCTCAACTTTCGTTGATTTTATAAAATGTCATCTGACAAATCTTCCTATCTTTTCTCTCAGAATTTTTTGGATTATGCTAATATTCTTGATGCAAGTAAGGTTATGAATAAAGACCTTATGAAATGTGTTGATTCTCAATTACTTGCTTCTGATATACCATCAGTATATTCTCTATCATCTAACAACAACCCCATAGAATAATGTGCATTATGATATGTATCGTATTGTGTGCCATCACTTTTTTATATTATCATGGCATTGGGGCTCTTTGAATTACATTGAGTAGGTACAAAGTATAATATTTATCACCAAATTCTGGTGGGACATAGTAAATTTGTGCTAATGAGAACAAATCTAACTATCTAGGTGTCCATTATTTTGTTGTTGAGTTCCAAACAAAATTTTGAGAAAACTCAACATAAGTAAAACTCCGTGCTTTTGGATATTTTTATACGCCTCGAACCAGCCTAAAAACATGCTATGATGTGCTGATTTTTATTTTATTACCTTATCAACCTGATCTTTATCACGAACTAATATTTTCCACGCCGCTTCGCATGGAGGAATTTAATGACAATCAATACATGTTGATCTCATCAATGTTTTTATCCTTTGCATTCCCACATTTTTTTTGATAGAACACTATAGTGAACCTATACTTACCTTTGTTGATATATTTGAACAAATACTTGATAGATCTAATTGGTTACACTATTTAACATTTAAACGAGCTACATACTTCAGTAATAGGTAAAGATTATGTGAAACGGCCCTCCGGAGCACCGCCAGTAAATGCCGCAGTCAAGACGTGGGTACCAATACTTGAGCCACCTGTTTCACCTTATAACAATACATCAACAATCCCACTGTACATCTCACTTCATAATTTTTTTTGATGAGTTCTGACGTACCATAATTTTGAAGATTCAATCATCGTATATGCATCAATTATGAATTATTGTGTGAGTCATCGACTATGTAGAATTGTGAGTACCTCTGTCTCTCTTTCATGCAATCGGTGAGAAAAGAACTCCATCTGGCTCACATATTATTTACCCTTACCTTTAGGTTTTCAAGGTTCTGACAAAGACATGTCTTCCCTATAGTTGTCTTCACTATATAGAAATAGTAATGGATAGTGTAGATCAATGTAAGAAGGATGCAACTCATTGATACGTTTCAAATTACCAAATCTCTTTTCTACTACAATTCTCTTGTTACCACTTTGTAGATCAATATCACCAACAACTAATAGACAAAATTTGTCCACTTCTAGAACATTGTGTGTCCTTCCATCCTAACCTCTTCTCCCAAGTAGACACAATTTCACTTCTGAAACACCATCATCTCCAAAAATGTTTTTTTTGGCCATTCTAAATGACTTAACCAACTTATTTTCATTATCGAGCAGAAATTATAGGTTGGCTACAAACTCGGTATGAAGAGAATTTTTTGCATTGTTACCTCTGCATAGTGAAAAAATAACAGTATACGTATATGAAATAAAATATAAATATACCAATGAAGTTAAAGTGATTGGTATGTAAAATGTAAATGCATACCTAACTGAATTATTTAGATTCTAAGTTTCGATAGGAATTAAGTATGTCATGATTGGTTTCAAGATTATCGTCATTAGAAACATTTTCTTGAGGCCGCCTTCCCTTCTTCGTTTTGGAATTAGTTGATAATTTTATGAATCTATTATAGTTGACGCCACAGTATTCATTCCACTCGATGCTGGTTTCGCACTTGTATTATTTTGCATGATTACTGAGATAGTAACAAAATATATTATTTTATAAAACCAATTCAAATAAAAATTATTGAATCGTAATAATATATGATAAATAACATGTTAATAGCCAATAAAATAAATACTATATTATATTGCATTGTGCAATTTTGTATAATTTAATTAAAAAAGTAGTCAAACTATTTGTGAGAAAAAATAAAAATTTTGATATTGTTGGACTCACAATAAAAAATAAATAACACACACACACACGTGTGTGTGTGTTCAAATGATCTTATTAATCTTTTAATATTAATTAGGGTATCCATCCTAATTATGTTAAGAGAAATTCCTGCATAATTAAAAAAAATCATTATTAATATTAAGTATTATTTATGAGATCAATTCAAATAAAAAAGTATTGAATTGTAATAATATTTGATAGATAAAATGTTGATAGCTAATAAAATAAATATTAAATTATATTGTCATTTTTGGATAATTTAATTTAAAAAGGGGGTCAAATTACTTTTGAGAAAAAGTGACAAATTTGATATTGTTGGACTCACAATTAAGAAAAATAACAAAAAATATAAAATAAAATAGCAAAAACCTCACAATAAAACCCAAAATAACATAAAAGTGATTATATTGAGTAAATTCTTATATAATTTAAAAAGAAAAAATAATCCTACATGATTTTTCTCTCTTACATGGTTTTTTTAATTATTTTCACTGTCCAGATTGTAGGTCTGCTACAATTTTGTGTGAAAATAAAAAAAATTCCTCCGTACAATTAGCAAATGATAGTATGAGTATTAAATAAAATATAAATATTAAAATAATTTTGAAGTGATTAGTATGTAAAACATAAATGCATACCTAATAGAATTAATTCAATTTTGAGCTTCGATAGAAATTAGGTATGACGTGAATGCTTTCAAAAATACTGCGTTTAGCAACATTTGCTTTCAGGGGCGGCCTTTTCGTTTTTTGTTTTGGAATTAACTGATCTTTTTTCAAATCTATTGCAGTTGATGCCACAGTTAGGGTGTCAAATCGATCGTGTCGGGCTGTTATCGGGCCAGCACTATAACGGCCCAACACGATAAGACCCGGCACGGGCACGACCCATTAATCTTATCGGGCCTGAAATGGAAACACGAGACCGACATGATTGGAACCTGAAAAACCCAGCCCGACACGTTAAGCACGATATGCATTTTTTTTTTCCAACCAGTGGGCAGTAGTAGGATAGTTTTTGACTAATTTCCTGAATCCTATAAATAAACATTACTTACACCCAATAAATAGACACAAATTTTCATCAAGACAATAGTATCAAGTCCCAATAAATACATACAAAGTTTCATTAAGAACAAAGTATCAAGTCCCAATAACGGTACATTGTCTTGAACTCAAAGCATACCAAATAACATATTAAATAAGCATAAAGTCATTATCAAAGTTAAAATAACAAAAATAAAGTTTAATTCTTCATTTTTGGTTTCAAACGATCTTCATTCGACTTCATTCCACATCAACGTCCTCCAACCTATTCAATATTCATGTGACGTCGATAAATCAATTAATGAAACCAAGACAATGACGAGCACAGAGCATACACACCACACGAAACGGAATACTATTATATTACAAAACCTCCAAGAAGATTTTAAAAAAAAGAGTGTGAGTTTATTTGTTGATAATATTTAGTAGTATAACCTAAAAAACTTATAAATTCCCAATATTTTCGAGTCGATCTCCGTTCAAATCGATCGTAGTTGGTTGTTTGGATTGGATTGGAGCCTTTCTATTAGTTAATTAACAATCAAAAGTGCCAAGAAAAATAAAGATCAATAAATAAGCTTGAATAGAGAAAAAAGTGCAAACAATTCCCTTGAATAATAATGATATTGCTGATATTAGGATTTTTAGATGCTTTTTTAATAGAAAATTATGTTTTAAATTACGATAATCAAGTAAATTTGAATAATTAAAATAATTTAAAATATAGAGGTAATTATTTAGGATCAATCAAACTTGAATGAATATAAATCTTATTTACCTTTGATGTGCTACCCAAACTAAGAGACATTGAAGGAGCATCAACATAATTAATATCCAAGTGCATGATATTTTCAGTGAGGTCTTCATTCTTCAACTCTTGATCATCTACACGCATGAATAAATATTATCATAAAAAAAAAAAGATGGCAATCGATATTAGCATACAATTACAAGAAGTAAAAAAATAAGTTTACATTTGTCTTCAAACAACCAATCTCGTGTACATATTATTGCCTCCACCGTGCTTGGTTTAATTGTGCTACGATATTGATCGAGCACCCGTCCGCTGACACTAAATGCAGATTCAGATGCAACGGTTGAAATAGGAATGTATAGGATATCCCGAGCCATAGCAGCAACTTCAAGATACCGATATTGATTTGATTTCCAATAAGCAAGAATATTAAGATGATCTTCGCAATTCAATCTTGGCTCATCCAAATAAAGATCCAATTGAGATTTTCGAACATTTAAACGACTATCATTATTGAAAGTTCTGAATTTCTAAAAGAAAAAAATGGAAACAAATCAGACTCCAATTAAGAAAAAATAGTTGATGAATAATATTGTAATAACACGCACATTTAAAAAAAAGGAACATGATAATATAAAAATTACCAACAACTTCTTCTTTCTTTCATCTCGTAGAACACTTGAAGTTTCCATGCTACTACCACCTGTCGGATTATTAAAATCGCCACCTAGATTCGCCTCGGATTTCTTTGAATATTGAGAAAACAAGTTGTATAAAGCCTCTTTGACTATCAAGAATGCAGGAAAACCGAGGTAACCATAAATCTCTTCATATGAAAAATCCACAAAATCAACTTTATATAGAGGGTCTACCACTACTGCCAATGCCAAAACCAAACTAAAGTCTTTCCAATACTTCTCAAACTTTGAAGCATCTTTGAGGCTATATCATATATATACATGTCATCACTTTCAACACTCCTCTTCAAGAACTCCTCTTCAATCAATCTAAAGTCAAAGAGAAAATTTGGTCGTCGATTTCCCACTCACGAAGCAATGTAATAATTTTGTCACACAAAGCTACACCACTATGAGGAAGAGGCAAAAAACTAGAATTAAGCACTCTTCTTTTTTGCAAACTCCAATCATTATTAATGAAATGAGCAGTGAGACTTAGATAACCATCCGTAGTGATGCTACTTCAACAATCAGATGTCAAAGAAATTCTACCAGGAGCCAATTTTAGCATAGATTTCATCCTGCCTTTCTCCCTCGCATGCATTTTAAGAATATCAGACTTAATTGTATTTCTAAACACATAAGTAATATCTGGACACAAATACTCAAAGCATGCTCGGATTCCATCATACTCAACAAACTGAAAAGGTAAATCATGCATCACAATTGCAGTAGCTACTAACTCATGAAAGTGATCACCATCAAACTTACATGATTTCAATGACATCGATCCATTGTCCCCACCGATTAACAACTGGCCCACATCACGCGCATTTATGTGGACATTTTTTTCATGTGACGTCGTAATGTGCCAGACCCATTGTTGCTGTCAGCTTTTTAAATAACACTGTATTTCCTACATTTTGCTCTCTGGACCTTATCCTCGTAGTCGGCTAGTAGCTTCTCGAAAAGGTTCCAAACTAAAGACCTGAGCTTTCTTGATTGCTTTGTTTTCTTTTGTTGTTGTGACGTGGATGTAGTGAAGGTCTCCTCATCCATCTCCATTAAATCATCAGCCTCCGATCCACTCATGATATCTTGATTGTCCATATTAGGTTAATCTATAGAGAGAGTGATATCTATATTTGAAAAAAAAAACTGAAGTTAAAAGGTAAAATATATATAATAAGTTGTTTTTTCTCAAAAAGTACAATAAGTTATTTTATTGTGACTGTAAATCATGCAATAATCGACTGTAAATCATGCAAAATATATTTCTCAAAAAATATATAATTGACTGTATATCACGCTAGTTCTTTAATATTTGAAAACACTACAAACTCTTTCGTTTTCACGGCAATGAAATCACTTATTTCTTCTAAACCCCTAAAAGCAACCTGCTGCAAATTTCACTGCTCAATAGCACTTTCTTGTGTTCCCCAGCACTGCCTCCGACAGAAAAGGCAAGAATACCATGTCCAAGCCAAACATAAGAAATTAAAACACTAATAATACCATTACTAGTAGCAAAAGTTACGTGAGTCGGTTCCGTTTACAATGGCGAATTTGAAATAAATTACCATCTCCCACAAATCACATGTACTCTCTTTAGAAATTATAATTATCCCCTTATCTTTTTTTTCGTCTTTTAATTCAATTTAATTAATATTATTTATTGTTGTTTGTTAAGCTCATAATTAGCATTTTTTAGATATCGTTTCTGATCTGAATTTTCTGTTAATTATCAAAACAAACAAGAAGTCCGAATGTGAAGGATAATGAGCCCAACCTTTCCAGGCAAAATCCTATGAATTCATAAAATTTACAAAGCATTCGAAATCCAAAATCATCATCAATCTTGTTCGTATTCGAGACTAAGATAGACAGATAATTGGAAAAATGGTTAAAGACTAAAAAACTTACAAGCTTTACCGTATATAGGCTGGTGATTGTAGATAGATAGTACTCGGAATCGATCACTGCAACGGCAGATTCGCAGAGTCTGGAACTTCGCAGAAAATCTAATCAAAGGAAGCGGGCAACGAAGGAGTGCGATGCGAGGAGAGGGAGCTGCTGCTGAGCAAGCGGGCAACCAATTCGGATTTGAGGATAGGGAGCTGCTGCTGAGCAAGCGGGCGGCTGAAAATAAATAAAACCCTAGTTCTTCTTTGTATCAATTATTATCTCAAAGAGGGCAGGGCATCTAAAGCATGAAGTGTATTTTATTTTATATTTTTAATTAATAGTGAAAAATAAAAAATACAGCCTTTTTACTTACTGGGCCATACCATACCTTATCGGGTTTACCAGGTTGACCCGATAACAACACGAATTTTAATGGGCCTTATCGGGCTGGCCCGATAAGGCCCGAACCCGATAAGCCCTGGACCAAATCCTATAATTTCGTGTCGTGTTCGTGCCGGTCAATCGTGTCATGCCTTAAGTTGCCACCCCTAGCCGTAGTGTTCATTCCACTTAATGTTGGGTTTACACTTGTATTGTTTTACGCGGTTTCTGAGATATTAACAAAATACATTATTTTATGAGATCAATTCAAATAAAAAAATATTGAATTGTAATAATATTTTATAAACAACATGTTGATAGACAATAAAAATAATATCAAATTATATTGTATTGTGCCTTTTTGTATAATTTAATTAAATAAACTAGTCAAATTACTTTTTAAGAAAAAGTGGCAAATTTGATATTGTTGGATCAGAATGAAAAATATAAAGATAAATATTATAAAAACTCACAATAAAAATCAAAATAACATATAAGTGGTTATATATATAATATTAATTCTTGTTATTTTTAATATTAATTAGAATATCTAATCTAATTAAGTTAAGAAAATTCCTACATAATTAAAAAAGGAAACTAATTCTTTATAATTTTTTAATTAATAAAAAAATTAAATCATTATTAATATTAATTAGGGTACCTATCATAATTATGTTAAGAAAAAATTACTTAATTAAAAAATAATAATTATATGTGGTATTTTTTTTCTTCTATTCATCTTTCTTTTTCTCTCTAAACTTCTTTTTATATATAGATATAAATAAAGATATGGATATAGATTTGTCAATCCCTTAATAATAATGTGGGAATGTGGGATGCAATGATCATTAAACCAATACCATTACAATCACATTCAAGTAATCAAATGATAGCTATAATTTTCTTGCCCCTTTCTTTAAAATTAGAAAAAGAAAGATAACAATTCTAATTTGGCTTGCCTTAGAGACATATCTCGATGCAAAAATATTATGTGGATGGTTAGTCCAACTCAGAGGGATCGTGGAAGGAAAAAAAGAGTTGATATAGATGAGCAAGTCATGTTGTGTTGGGAAATTGTGGGGTCCTAATGTAGAGTGGTGTGGAAGCCGTTCAGATACAATTGAATGCACCACGTTCTCGTTGATTGCATGTCTCCCGTATCGTAGCCAAGTGCTTGCTTACTATTATTATGGGTTAATCAAGTCGGATTAACAGATTATCCGTTATCCCAAAATTTTATACCGTTACACTATAAAACAAAATTAATACATTATAGTAAAAAGTCAATACATCATAATACTAATATAAAAATCAATATATCATAACACGGGTCAAATATTTGTGAAAAATCAGTACTTTTGAGTACAAAAACCAATACATCATAGTTCAAAAATCAATACATTAGAGTATCGGGTCAGATGGTCTAACGGGTCATGACCCGTCAATCTGGTCTAACGCAAGTCTTTGCCTATTATTATTATTAATTATTATATATATATATTTTTTCCTATAGCGAAAAACGGCAATAAGTAATGGACACCAAAATCACACTTGAAAAGCAGCGGTATATATATTTCCAAAGCCGAATCCGAACACTATATTATAGCCCCACTTCCCACTATGATACAAAAAGATCTGAGCAGCGTCCATTTATATCGCCTCATAGTGCTTGCCCCGAAGATCCACTATGTGATTTAATTGCCTTATCTTTTGTTCATCTTATCAAAATATATAACACGTATTTTTGACATGAATATTAATTTTCAATTATATGATCCAAACGGTAGAATTCAAATAGAATAAGAAAAGTAAGAGAAAACTCAAAGCCAACTGCTGCTGCTGCAATGTTATTCAGATTGTAAAGTACTAAATTTAGTTAGTATTTATAAAATTGTAAAGTTCTGAATTTAAACAAAAATTGTGGACGGAGAGTGATGACCGACCAGACACATGATAAAGTGGTCGTACGTCCCTATTTGCAAGGGCTGAGGATCAAAGTTTCAGAGGGATAGAGCCCTGTACACAAGGTGGAAAATTCTCCCTATTATATAAGAAAATGAAGTAAGTAGAAAAGGTTACTTTCTCATTCTTTTGAATGTGTATTTATGCAGAGGAATCCGTATGTAAAGATGTACAAAACTTTTTACTATAAACAAGGAAATTAAAAGCTAATTTACATGTGAATGTATCTCCAAAGATAAGATCAAAATATTATCCTAAATTAAGAGTTATCCTAACTTAAGATAATTTGAATAATATCCCAACACTCTCCTGCAAGCTCACGGTCGATTTCGAACGAGCAGCTTGAACCGTAAATTTTTGAAACGAGAGGAACCAAGGGCTTTTGTAAAGATGTCGGCTATTTGATCAACGGACTTGACATGACAAACTACTAACTCCCCGGATTGAACCTGTTCGCGCACAAAATGATAATCAATCTTTATGTGCTTCGAGCGTTGATGAAAAACCGGAATGGCAGTGAGAAAGGTAGCACTAAGGTTATCACACAAAAGGATAGGCGGCTCAACAGAAGAGGACGACATTTCCTAAAGCAATTGACGGAGCCAAATCAACTCAGCTGATGCAAAGGCAATGGCCCGATATTCTGCCTCGGTGCTAGAACGAGTCACAACCTTTTGCTTTCGAGAGGACCAGCTGACCAAGTTCCCTCCAAAATAAATAGAGAAACCATGCTGGGATCGACAATCATCAGGATCCAAAGCCCAACCGGCGTCAGTGAAGCAAACTAAGCGTGAATCACGCGAAGGACGAAAAAATAAGCCAGCATCAATAGGCCCCTTAAGATAACGTCAAATTCGTTTTACCGCAATCCAATGGTGCTCAGACGGATTATGCATAAATTGACAAACTCGATTGACGGGGTAGGCAATTTCAGGACGAGTAATAGTCACATATTGTAATGCACCGACAATGCTCCGGTAGAGATGTGGATCAGCTAGTG
Source organism: Phtheirospermum japonicum (assembly GCA_014905375.1). Taxonomy (NCBI): domain Eukaryota; kingdom Viridiplantae; phylum Streptophyta; class Magnoliopsida; order Lamiales; family Orobanchaceae; genus Phtheirospermum; species Phtheirospermum japonicum. The sequence goes on from BMAC01000186.1 coordinate 919,845, forward strand.
CATCGCCTCCTATACGTAATCAGGACCCGGGTTCCACAGGTGATGCTATAGGCTTTGCTCCCATCATATTGCTACAGTCAAGCAAGTCCAAAATATATTTCCGTTGAGATAACAGAAGAGTGGATGAAGAACGGTGTACCTCAATACCCAAGAAGAAGTTGAGAGCACCTAAATCCTTCAAGGAGAACACTGAATTTAGATACTTCACAAAATCATCAATGAAAGACGAGTTTGATCCCATAATTATGAGATCGCCAACATATATGAGTACATAAATAACATCCGAGCCATGGCGTTTAATGAACAAAGAGGTGTCCGAAATGCAAGGTTTAAAGCCATGTTGAAGTAACGACTGCTGCAATTTCTGAAACCAGGCCCTTGGAGCTTGCTTAAGCCCGTAAAGGTCCTTTTTAAGCTTACAAACATATGTTGACCGATCAGAAGAAATAAACCCTTGTGGTTGATCCATGTAAATTGTCTCACCTAAGTCATCATTTTAAGAACGCATTGTTGATATCAACTTGACGAAGTTGCCAATTCTGAGTTATGGCAATACTCAGAACAACTCAAATAGTGGTGGGCTTGATGACGGGGCTAAAAGTATCATAATAATCGACACCCTCTTCTTGATTAAACCCCTTTGCAACTAAACGAGCTTTGTACCGCTCAACAGAGCCATCCGATTTTCTTTTGATCCTGAAAACCCACTTACAACCCACAACATTAGCAGAACGAGGCCTGGGAACTAAGTCCCAAGTCCTATTAAACATTAAGGCATCAAATTCTAATTGCATAGCATGTTGCCAATTGGGATTTTTTGTGGCTTATAAAAAAAATTTCGGTTCAGATTCAGAAAAATCAGATTTTAAAGGATATTTAGTAGTAGAAAAAAGCTTAGGTTTAAGAGAAGAGGTAGAGGCTCTCGTTACCATAGAATGCTCTGAATTTGCAGTAGGTCAAAAATAAGTCGGGGCATTTGGATATGGTTCGGCGGCTGAACTGACTTCTGATGGAGACTGCTCTATCATGGGAGTATGATGGCAGAAGACCTAAATCAGTAGATAATAGTGGCGTGCGGCCTTGAGCTTGTGGCGAGAGGTCAGAATTCTGGACAGGCGAGAGGCCAGAATAGCTAGACGAGGAACTGGTGGATTGTGAACCAGAGGATTGAACTGGTGTAGAAGTTAGAGATAAATCCTACTCACTATAAGGAAGAGGCGAACCAATAGATTCAAGAGAATCCGTGATCTGTGGAGAAGGAGGACCAGGAAGTCTGACCGATGCATCCGTTTGAAGAGTTTAAATAAGAAGTGACGAATAGGGTGAAGTTTCTGACTGAACTGAAGAACTATGATCAGGAAACGGAAAATTAGATTTATCAAATATTACATGTCTTGCAATATATCTACGAGAAGAAGCAACATGATAACATAGACAATCCTTATGTTTTATAATATAGCCTATGAAAATGCAGGGTAATGAACGAAATTCCAGCTTAGTACTGTTATAAGGGCAATGTATGGGTAACACAAGCAACTAAATGATTTAAGGAATTGGTAATCCGATTGACGATTATATAGACAAATATAAGGAGATTTGTGTTTAAGAGTAGGCGTAATTGTCCTGTTATTTAGATAAATTGCAGTATGAAAAGCTTGCTCCCAAAAATCTATAGGCAATTTAGAATGAGCAAGAAGTGCAAGACCTTTCTCAACAATAATTCGATTACATCTTTTAGAGGCACCATTTTTCTCAGGTGTATAAGGGCATGAAACGCGATGTGTAATACCATGAGTTTGTAAGAATGATGATACATTACGATATTCACCCCACCCCCACCCCCACCCCAGTCGGATTGTAGAGCTTTAATTTTTGTGGAGAATTGAGTTTCAATCATCGTCTTGAATTGAATGAAAGCTGATAACACTTGAGATTTATGAGTAAGAAAATAAGTCCAAATGGATTTTGTGCAATCATCAATAAACAAAACGAAGTACCGATTACCATTCATAGAAGATATAGGAGCAGGGCCCCATACATCCGAGTAAACTAAATCAAAAGGTTGTTCAGCAGATACATGAGAATTAGGCAAATGAAGTCGATGACTTTTACCTAACTGACAAGAACTACAAGGTAGCAACAACTTATTTGTAGAAATAGGCAAATTATAATCATATAAAAGACAACGCAAGAAATATTCATGTGGATGAGCGAGGCGATGATGCCAACAAGTAGCAGACGCACGTTCTCCCACGAAGACACTGGAACAAGAAGATAACGGACTCGAAGGAAGATGATATAATCCATTCTCAATGACCCCCTTAAGTATAATCCGACCCTGCAGGTTCTTAAAATAGCAAACATTAGCATGAGATTCAAGGATAACATTATTATCTTTGCATAATTGAGAAACACTAATGAGATTTTTAGAGATTTTGGGAACAACAAGGATATTTTTGAGGCGCAAACAATTAGAAACATGCTTAGTAGTTAAAAATGATTGACCTATATGAGAAATAGGGAGAGACTGACCATTCCCAACAACCAAGTTGTCAGTACCAGTATACTCGGATTGGATACTCATGTTTCCAAGATCAGCAGCTACATGGTTCGTAGCACCAGAGTCCACAACCCACGGATCAGTGAGAGTAGATGGATTGTTGCCGGAGACAGTGTGCGCTTGCTTGGAGTTGAATGCTGGTTTCTTCGACGACTGCCTATCAGGACGGAAAGTTGGCGGGAAGTCACCCATGTTAAGACGCTGATAGCAGCTTCGGGACTCATGAAAAGGCTTGGAGCAGATCTGGCATTGGACTTTTGGATGATCAGTTGTAGGTGCAGGAGATTGACCCGAGCTACTAGTGGAATCCCTCTTGGTCAGAGACAGTGGTCAAACATTCAGCCAAGGAGTCCAAGATGGCTCATTTCTTCTCGACATATTCGAGAATGGACATAGAGCCTTTGTAGAGTGTTTGTAGTTGTTGCTCGAGATGCATCTGACGCACTCGAGTTTGTGAGGGAAACATCTGTTCCAGCATAATCCAGACTTCGGAAGTATTGGTTGCACGAGCCACATGGCCCAACAAGGGAGTGGTGAGCGTGGATCGAACCCTCAACAAGATGAGCTTGTCCTTGCGATTCCAAACCGGAAAGGCTGGGTTTGGCTCACGAACTGTGGAATCTATCTTGGGAGGCAGTGTTGTTGGTGGAGCATTGCCAGAAACCAAGAAGGATTCAAGTTCATAGGCCTCTAGCGCTGAACGAACGGTTCCACGCCAGAGAAAATAATTTGAACGATCAAGATGGACCGTAAGCGTCGGGAATTGAAGGTTGGCCGAGGCACCACCGGAAGCGGTGAAGAGGATTTGTGTGGCGGAAGCATTGGTGTTTTGGCCATCGGTAGTCATGGTTTAAGGACCGAAGGCTACGATGATACCATATAAGAAAATGAAGTAAGTGGAAAAGGTTACTTTCTCATTCCTTTGAATGTGTATTTATACAGAGGAATCCGTATGTAAAGATGTACAAAATTGTTTACTATAAACAAGGAAATTAAAAGCTAATTTACATGTGAATGTATCTCCAAAGATAAGATCAAAATATTATCCTAAATTAAGAGTTGTCCTAACTTAAGATAATCTGAATAATATCTCAACACTTTTAATTACAAAATTGCGATTAATAAGTTGAAAAAATAATAATAATAAAATGAAAAAAAATTAACATTCTCAAGTCCAAACCAAAAGTGAAATAGACAAAGCAAACACAATCTTCATTTCAATTTAATTTGTGTTGCTTATTTTGATTCAATTGCTGGGTTAATTAATTTACTAATGAATTTAATTTGGACATTTTAGTTGATAAACTTGGGTGTATTTTCTGCTACTATATTTATATCAAATATTTGATTTAATCTCTTCCGGTGCATTGTACCTTCGGTTCTATTTTTCTTTTAAAAATAAAATCAAGATTGTCGTATATGGTTTTATTTTTATTATTTATTACCCATTCAATTAGGAAATGACGAATAATACATTCCGATCAAAAAAATGCTAGGCAACGGGAAAGCAACCCAATCTTAGGAAATTTATGAAAAAGAAAACGAATTTCAAGTGACGTCTTACTCTTCACCCGGAGATAATAAGGCATCTCTCAATAATAACAAGTCGGCTTCAATCCCATCATTCAATTCCCCTCAAACTCATGAAATTAAGTGGTTCAAGTACTAGCAGAGTGCCACTGGAGGAGGAAGAGTTGTTATATGATTTTGAGCTTCTACCCCATGACTCGTTGAAGAAGTGATTTGCAAAAATGATTATTTATTTTGTTTTTAATAAAATATTAGGATTATTAATAATAATTAAAACCCTTACAAATAATTAAATAATTAAGAAATCTTGAATAATTAAGAAATTATAAATTAGTTTAATATATAAAAATATTAAGTGGAATTAAATAATTTAAAATATCACAAATATTTTTATAATTAAAAGCATGCAAGTACTTCAATAATTAAAATATTGAAAATCCTAAGATAATTAAGCGGTACAAATAACTCAATGATTAAAACTATTACAAATAATTTAAATAATTACAAATATTATAAATATATCAATAATTAAAATTATTAAAAATAATTTCAAACTTAGGAGTTTTCATGGAAATCCCAGATATGTTCAATCAATTCTTTTGATTCCTATATTGTAGTTTCTTATTTCGAATACCGAATCGTCGCTCGAGAAATGTATTAAACTTTTTATTTGGGTCTCGAATGGGCAACATCCAATACATATTCACCAAATTCTCTCGCTCATCCTCCACAATCATGTTATGAAGAGTGATACAAGCTTTCATGATGTAATCCAAGTCAATTAGATCCCACATGCGAGATGGACCTTTCATGATATGCCAACGTACTTAAATCACACCAAATGCCCTTTCAACATCTTTTTTTTAACCGCTTCTTGATATCGTGCAAAAGTCTTGTATTTTGCCGAGATTAGGTGAGGGATGATTTTCACAACTAATGCCCAATCAGGACAAGTACCATCAGCAAAATAATAACCCAAGGTATATTCATTACGATTAATTTCAATTAATACCGGAGGAGATTCATCTTTTGAAAGATTCGTGAATACATTTTACCTCTCCAATAGATTGATATCATTGTTGCATCCCAATATGCCGAAGTAGGCATGCCAAATCATAAGTATTTTGAAGCAACTGCTTGTAAAATGATTGAAAGCACTTTTTGGTGGTCGCTTTAGTATTGACCCGCCCAGACGTCTAGAAAACTCTTCCATGTTCAATGCATATAATTGATGCTTCCGATCATTTTAGGAAATCATCTTTGAACATTATTGGCACTAAGACGAGCAACGTCTGCCGCACAGTTGGTTGCTCAAGTATTCTTCATAAAATAACTTGTAAACGGCTAGACAAAACATCTACAAGTATTGTATTATCATCGATTCACTAGATATATGTATTTATCAACGGCATTACCGGCAATACATATGCAAGCATTCGAACATCAACTGAAACTTTTTGAAGTGTTGACAAGTAAAGACCACTATCTACATCTATAATTTGTATAAAGTAGGGGACATAGGTTTTTAACTTCTCCACGATCCAAAAAAATAATGGTTTGCTCATTCGTAATCGCCTTCGAAAATCTTGATCGCTATAAATGGGATATTTATCAAAATAATTTTTAAATAATCATTATGCCTCTACTACACGTTCCTGATCATTTTCTTTTCTTTTATAACAATGTCGAGAACTTGATTCTCCCTCCCGACAAGATATTATTGCTCTTACATAATCATTTTTCACGGTAGTTGGTCATAAAAAAAAAAGTATGTGATCGATGAATGAGTCTTGTATGAACTTAAGTGCTTGTTCGAAATGGAGGATGATGAACTTAAACTCGAATTATCCATGAAAAATGAAGAAAAAAAAAGAACGAATATGTGACTTTTCCAATTGGATTGTGAAATAAAGTTAAGAAATTCTAAATAAATTGAGTTCACAGGGTTTTGAATTAGCCATTAAGTACATTTTCAAATTTCAAAAATCTGATTTATTTTTTTGATTTTTCTTTGTTTGTTTTTTATTATATCTTATAATTGAATTAGTTATTTATTTTACTTTTTGAATTACGAAATTACATTATGAATTTTTATTATTTTATTTAAGTTTTCCCCATTTTTATTTTAAAATATTTTTTTGATTTTTCACATGCTTTTTTTTTTATTTTTCAAGTTTATTGAATATGTTGTTATATATTTTCAATCACAAAATTATACATTATAAATTTCTATGTTTTCAATTATATTTTTCCAGTTTTCCTCAATTAAAAAATAATAATAATTAAATTTGAGACTAATATGAACAGTTAAGTTTCTAATGGTTATTTAATATTAATCATCCAGTATATTTTTTTCTTTTACTATTTTTATTTCCTATGATTTTAAAAATTAAAGTTATGATTAATATGAACCGTTGAATCTCGAACGGTCCTTTAATCTCATCCAATGGGTCAGAATTAAATAATTAATGGTCGCGGTTGCCTACGGTCACAATAGACCATGGCCCCACAAGTCACCTTTGTCTTTCCCTGCACATTGGAGCGGGTTTAATTAAATAAATAATATATTTTTAACTAGGAGTTGAAGAAATAATATATATTGAAAAAGATTGATTATTTGGGTCGGGACACCCTTGTGAATGGTGCCCCACTCACATTTTAGAAGGTAGAAATAATAATCGTTCTAAAAAAAAAATGTCGGGACTCCATTTTCAAGGGCGTCCCGCACCTAAAGTGACAATTCATAGTTTTTGGGGTTGGGCGGGACGCCTTTTGGAAAGGCGGGACGCCTTTTGGAACGCCTTTTGAAGAAATAATATATATTGAAAAAGATTGATTATTTGGGTCAGGACACCCTTGTGAATGGTGCCCCACTCACATTCTAGAAGGTAGAAATAATAACCGTTCTAGAAAAAAAATATCGGGACTCCATTTTCAAGGGCGTCCCGCACCTAAAGTGACAATCCATAGTTTTTGGGGCTGAAATTAAAAAGGAGCAAGCAGCTGCAAAGAAGATTAAAAAAAAAAAGGTAATTTCTTATTATTCTATTGTTAATTTATTCGTAGTTGTTAATTCTATTGTTACCTTTAATTTTAATTAATTGCACTTAGATTTAATTTTTTTTAATATTAAATTTATAGTTTTTGAATTTTAGTTGTGAATATTTACGAAATTTTTATTGGTTTGTTTGTGAATTTTTTTGTTAATTGATTATGGAAATTGATTTTATTTGCTTGTGAAGAAACTATTAATTATGGGAATATTTGAATTTACTTATTTTGTGAGAAAATATTAATTATGTAAAAAATTAAATTTATTTATTTGTGATGAAATTATTAATTATGTGAATATTTGATTTTATCTGCCTTGTGAAGAAACTATTAATTATGGGAATATTTGAATTTATTTATCTTGTGAGAAATTATTATTTATGTGAAAATAATTTGTTTGTGATGAATTTATTAATTATGTGAATATTTAATTTTATTTGCTTGTGATGAAACTATTAATTATGCGAATATTTGATTTTATTCATTTTGTGAAAATTTATTAATTATGTGACAAATTGAATTTATTTGTTTGTGATGAAATTATTAATTATGTGAATATTTGAATTTATTTGTTTGTGACCAAATTATTAATTATGGGAATATGTGAATTTATTTATTTTGTGAGAAATTATTAATTACGTGAAAAATTGGATTTATTTGTTTGTGATGAAATTATTAATTATGTGAAAATTTGATTTTATTTACTTGTGATGAAACTATTAATTATGTGAATAGTTGAATTTATTTATTTTGTGAGAAATTATTAATTATGTGAAAATTTGAATTTAGAAGAAATTATTACTTATGTGAATTCACTTGGGGAGAATCGTGTAGATATTAACGAATCATCCGAATGCGGATGGTGGCTCCGCGCTAGTTTTCGTAAACGGAAGGGTGCTTGGGTAATCACAAGATTGGGTTCTGAGCACAGATGTCTTGCATCTTTTACACGTACTGATCACCCCAATTTGTGTAAAAATTTAATTGCTATGCTCATTACCACTCACGTCGAGCAGGATCCGTTATATGACGCTTTGCATGTTCAGAAGGCTGTCAAACAAGAATATGGTTATGAAATGTCATATCATAAGGCATGGCAAGGTTTGCGGCGGGCTCGTGAAAATGTTTACGGGACGTGGGTGCAATCGGTCCAATATTTACCAAAATATATGGAGGCCTTGCAGACGTACAACCAAGGGACAGTGGTCGAGAGGCTACACAAATCTTCTGGAATACCCGGTGTGCACATGTTAAGATTTGTATTTTGGGTATTTCGACCATGTATCGAGGCTTTTAGACATTGTCTCAAGGTGATCAGTGTTGATGGAACCTTTTTGGTTGGAAAGTACAAGCACATGTTGTTGATGGCAGTTGCAGTTGACGCCAACCAACAAGTCTTGTCACTAGCTTACGCAGTTGTTGATTCAGAGAGTTACAGCTCGTGGCATTGGTTCCTTCACATGGTTGCAAAATATATTGTTCGCGACATAGAAGGGGTTTGTCTTATATCTGACCGACATGCCGGACTACTTAGTGCACTAGAACAAGTTCTGGCGGCATTCGCTTCTAACTTTTTTTATTTGCGACGTGTCTCTTCTAACTTCAATACGCATTCCAAGTCTGTGAAGTTGAAGGATATGTGTTTCAAAACTGGAGTAGAACCCAGGGTTACATTCTTTTATAGAATAATGGAGCAGATTAAGGCCATTGATCCGGATGCATTTGCGTGCATGGATGGCATTGATAAGAGCAAGTGGACACTGTTCCACGACGGCGGCAAACGGTGTGGCATCCTGACGACCAACATGTCCGAGTCCATCAATGGAGTGATGAAACGTGCTAAACGGTTCCCAATAACTACTATCGTACGAATCATGTTTCTTTGAAGTGTTCAAAATTTCTATGATCGCTTGAAAGATGCGACAAGAGTCCATAACATGCAATAATTTTAGCCTGATAAGATATATAACCTTCAGAGAAAGACAGCATTTAGGGTCATCTTACCATGTTGCGGGCTTTAATTGGGCGACACAAACGGCCGAAGTCTCTGTGAGGGTCAGCGGAGGAGTTCGTACTCGAGTCTTTCGAGTTTCCTTGTCGAGCGCAGAATACTCTTATGGTAGATGGGTGAGCAGCGATATTCCGTGCTCTCATGCAATAAAGGTGTGTACCGAATTCAGAACGGATCCGAGTTTACGTCATAGATTACTACAACACTGCTGCGTACCTACGCACATACTCCGATGGGGCTTTTGAATCGTTGCCTGACGGGAAGGACTGGAATGAGACAAGTTTTGAATTGGTTCATGATCCACACACGAGGAGGCAGCGAACCGTTAGATGACTCAAGGGTAGTAGGATTCCCAACAAAATGGACCAACCCCATGTACGAGCAAGACAACAATACCGTGCGCAAGATGTGGCTATCTCATCAAAAGGCGGTGGACGTTCTGGTTCCAGGCACTGATGTTAGATACGGAGATGATCTTTTCATGAGTCCTATGTTGTAATTCGCTAGCACTTTCAGAAGTTGTAATTCGCATTGTTATGAACATTAATAATTGTTGTTGTATGAATTCCCTAAGTAATATTCATCTTGATGTTGTAGTTCGATTTATTGTTCTGTTAACAGACGCTGGACACTATTCGATGTTGTAATTCGCAATTATATCTGAAATAATAATTTATGTTGTACGAATTCCTTAAGTAATATTTCATTCTTGTATGAATTCATTAATTCCTTCAACTTTTCATCTAATATTTCATTCTCGTAATATTTTATTATTTATCGTTTCTATGTATTTATCTTGCAGATGGCATCACCGCTCTTGAGCCGACAAGATTTACATAGATCGAGCAGCGTTGCAGGTGGTCATATGGATGAGGATCTGAGGGTGAAGCGTGCAGTAGGTTATATTTTCTGGGACGAGCGTAAAGTTCTACATCCTCGAGTTATGTCGGTGCTACATCGCTGGGGGTTTTACGGGGAAGCATGTTGCGAGGCGATTACGAATCTGGACTGCCATTTGATCTCCGCACTAGTTGAAAGATGGCTCCGCGAGACGCATATGTTTCATCCACCCGTAGGAGAGGCGACAATCACTCTCCAGGATGTGGCTTTTATTTGGGGTCTTCCGATTGAAGGTGCCCCGATGATCGACGATGACGAGGAGCGGATCAGAGAGGAATGGGCTGAGTATGTCAGGATCTACATAGGCCTCCAGCTGGATTATGAGGTGGAGATGAAAGGTGCGAGTCGTTTGAAACTCAAGATGTTGAGTGAGCACCTCAGTAGATGACGGCCAGATGATGACACGCCACAGGACGAGGTTGTGCAGTATGCTCGTGGGATTGCACTTTTACTGCTAGGTTCGTTGTTGTTACCTAGCACAACGAACAATTATGTTTCTGTAAGCTACCTACGACATTTTGAGGATGATGACACAACATCGTGTATTAGCTGGGGTAGTGCTGTGCTTACACACTTATCGTGAGTTGTGTATGGCTGCGGAAGAAGACAGGAAGACAATCAGTGGTCCGATGGATTTGTTGTAGATTTGGGCGTGGTCCCGGATTTCATCTGTTAGACCACAGTCCACGGGCAGATCTCCCAATCTTCATCGGACCATTTACGATGCAGTCGAAGACGTCACATTTCCCGTACTGCCGTATGGTGCTAGGTATAATTTTTAACTGCAATACTAGCTATACATCTATTAGTAATCATTTTCGTTTTAATAACTTTCCTTGAATACGCAGGTGGATTGCAGAGTATAGTTATACTCAGAGCTCTAGGAATACGCTACGAGTATTTCGAAAATCACTTGATCGGTTAAACAAGCTAGAGGTAGAGTACTAAATAAATATTACTTATATTGATAATATGGTGCAAACTGATGACGATTATTCAAATGTGCAGTGGACATGGGAAGCCTACGATTTGGATGCACCTGAGATACAAGTACTGGGGGAAAGATGTTTGACTCAAGACTGGTTAAGCCAGTGCACACTGATATGCTGGTTGATTGTCGAGTACTATTTTCCCAATCGGGTGACCTGACAATTCGGCATACGTCAGAGTACACTAGAGAATATAGATGTTGACGTTGAGGCATTGCACAGTGTCTCTCGGGCACAGGAGCATCACGTTCAGTGGACAGTATGTCATCATGCCTGTATTCAGGCATGGGAGGTACGATGGTCCACGAGGATAGAAGGCACTCCAGTTCAGAGAGGTGCAAGTAAGGTGAGCGGATATCGGAATTGGTATCAGCAGAATACACGGCGTTTCATCACTCCTAGGAGAGACATGCAGAGGGAGGATACCAGCCATCAGACGTCGGCGTTTACGAGGCCATTGTAACAAATCTTATTCACTCTTTTCCCACTCAATGAATTTAATTATTTCTTAGTTTTGATGTTCAACCGTCTATGTTTTGTAGGGTACTTGGAGTCAGCGACTCCGGCATGTCTCTTCACATGCTAGAGACGACGATTTTGACTCTTATCGTCGTATGCACGATGTAGTTGATTTGGTCGCTGATGAGATGACGCAACGACTTCGTATATGCCAGAAGAGCGCACGGCATATGCATCCGATAGCGGAAGACGGAGCATATCTGGCCCGTCCAGGAGGAGTGTATCTCGTCATGCTCCAGATGAGCGCAGGGCATCCATGTCCAGCAGCAGAAGAAGGAGCATCTCTGGTCAGTCAACATCCTCTCGTAGAAGAGCACCCGCTATCGCACCCGGTCCACCACCAGTCATCCATCATGGTAATTGTGTGATTCGTTAATAACTATTTTATATGTCACTTTCTTACGATTAATATTAAAACAATAATTTTGTCTTTGTGTTGAATATACACCCTGTTGGTCAATCATCGTATAACGAGGGAGGTGATTATGTTCTTACATTTGGAACATCCGAGTTTTATACTCCTATATATGTTGGATAGTCATTCACCGATCTTCTGCATGCTGAAACCATGCATTTAACCTCAACTTCGCAGCTCCACATGACATGGGCTTTTCGCGTCCAGACTTCCAGACGACACCTATTCCGATGTCGATTCCCACTGAAACTACAGATCATGCACATCAGCGTTGGGGTATAATGGTGCGTGGTGACGAAAGTGACGAGGAAGAGCCGATTCAGGAACCAGCAACTCCCCCACAAGGACATGGTCACGATCTACGTAAAAAGTATAAGAAAAAGAAATGTGGCACGGGATCACACTATTTTTCATGATATGTACATTATTTTAATTGTAGGCAGAAACGTGGTTCACTTCTATTTTCTATCGCTCAGTAGTTATCAAAAAACGTTACAGAATGAAAACACAAACGCAATCCACAGCAATAGTGCATTATCGGTACAACAACATAAAACATTACAGAATGAAAACACAAACGCAATCCATAGCAATAGAGCATTATCGGTACAACAACATAAAAATATTACGGAATGAAAATACAAACGCAATCCACAGCAATAGAGAATTGTCGATACAACATAAAAATATTATAGAATGAAAACACAAACGCAATCCACAGCAATAGAGCATTGTCGGTACAACAACATAAAAACAATACACAATGAAAACATAAACGGAATTCCCTAAGCAATAGAGCATTGTCGCTACAACAACACAAAAATATTACACAATGAAAACACAAACGCAATCCACACATGTAGAGCAGTGTCAGTAAACCAACGTGCAATGGTCAACAGTACTTCCACTCGTAGAGCTTCCACTGTGGTTAGTTGGATACACATCTCCAAACAGTACTTGCATTTTTGTGAGCAAGGGTTCCTCATCAAAAGCGTTGCAATAGGTTTTGATTGGACAATCCTGCATTCATCACAACAAGTTAGAATAATAATGAAAGATTCAAATTACTTGTAATAATTGAAAAGGGAGTGTAGAACTTATAGGCATAAATTTCTTTCGTACATTATGATCACCTAAGACCATTTTCAGATTCCCATTCCAAACAGTACCAGGGGTCCGAACCAGTTCTTCGAAGAACCTGAATCGTATCTGAAGTTGAACAATCCTGGCTATGACGTCATCTTCGGAAACGGCATGGTGATTTTTGAAGCATCAGTTAAGTAAACACTTGGTTTTTTTCACTCGGTTGTCTGGTAACAGTCCGTCATTTGGATTCCATCCTCGAATATCGTTTTCGAGGATTGGGAATTCAAGTAGACGTTCGTCTCTGGTAAGTGTCCACTTAGTGTTGAATTCACACCCGTAATCGAGTATTTTGACCCGAAGTGTAGGAATAACATCTGTGTCGTTGAAGTTATTTGCCATTAGCTTTATTTCCAATAAGATGAAGTAATTGATATGTATTTACTGATAAATTATCCATTATTTGTTCCCCAACAGATTTATAGCAAGGAGAGCAATTATTCAAGTAATTTTGAGAGTGTTTTGTGACATAATTGATGACAAGACAATACAATGGCACAACAATAGTAGCTGGCAAAGATGCATCTCATTGATGTGTGTGTGGGCAGCAATTTATTTGTGTTCTGTGACATAATGTACCGGATGAGAAGACAACACAATGGCACAACAATTATAGTTGGCAAAGTTGCATCTCATTGATGTGTGTGTGGGCAGCAATTTATTTGTGTTCTGTGACAATGTACCAGATGACAAGATAACACAATGGCACAACAATTACAGCTGGCAACGCTTCATCTCATTGATGTGTGTGTGGGCAGCAATTTATTTGTGTTATGTGACACAATATACCGGATAACAGACAATACAATAGCAAAACAATTATAGCTGGCAAAGCTGCATCTCATTAATGTGTGTGTGGGCAAAAATTTATTTGTATTCTGTGACAAAATGTACCGGATGACAAGACAACACAATGGCACAGCAATTGTAGCTGGCAAAGCTACATCTATATATATGTACACACAGGCAAACTTACCAAGAAATATAAACTTTACTAGCTAATAATTGCTAATTTTGACAAAAACCATAGATGTTCTAAAAATAAACAATAATTACTAGAATCCTGCACTCACCCTATGGACAATGGAGATAGAACAAATCATTTTGGAATTTTTCAGCGCTCAGAATGAAAGTGTTGGAATAGGTGCAAAAAAAGCATATGTTATCTTGAGCGTCCCGCAGGTAAAACGTCTACTTCAGAGTCGTTTCATGATTTCACCTACTATTTCAGAAATTTACGACAAGATCGAAGAAATGGAGATGAGGTACAGTTGGTGGAAGGCAATACTTTCTAAGGATGGTGTTTTTTTGGATGAAGAACGTGGATTGATCTGTATTGATACCACTATCAATAATAATGTCTCTCCAGCCTATGTAAAGTCCACACATCTGTCTACAACTAATTATGTGGTTTGTGTTGGTTTCATTTATCCAGTGTTTTTTTTTTCCTGGCCCAAAACAACACGTTTTTGGCCTATTTTTTTGATTATTTTGATTTTGTAATGTATGCTATGGTATTATTACTTGACTAATAAACTTATGGATATATGTTGTTTTGAACTTTGAATTGAACAATAATTTTAAATTTGTGAATTATAATTTATGATCATTACTTTTAGTTTTGGATTGTCATACATTTTATTGTGCAGAGGTAGTATGTTCAATTATTAAATGGTTGGATGTAATGTTGTAAATTAGGGTATTTATTCTCAAATTCTAAGCCCCATCTAGGCGTTGAGGCGCTAGGGACTGGTTTGATGTCTAGCAGTCGCCTAACGATTTTTAGAACACTGATAATGATTCCTAGAAATGAACCCACGCTTTCTCTATGCGGAGTAGGTATTTTCATTATTATGTCATTATAATGTTCGATAATGTGTTTAGTATTTATATAAGATGTTAAATAAATATAATCTATATATATTAATAATATATCTGGTCATAAAATTTTTGATTCATTTCAACATTTAGATGTTGAATATTAGTATTCTGTATAGTAAAAATAAATAAACGAACTTATAAAGAAAAATTAGAAAAAAATTAGTCTTAAATGTTATTATTTTAAATAAATATAAGTACTCTTTGGATAAATTTAAAGTGAAGAAGTACAACATACAGAGGTAATGCCAATTGGAAAATTAAATTACATTTTTATTATGTCTTTTAAGAATCAGTTTTTATTTTTAATCTGATTTATAAAATAAAGGAAAAAGGAAAAAAAAAAAAGTTAAACAAAAAGGAAAAGAAAGAAATAAGAGGGGGAAAAACCCATCTAATTAACACAAAACCCTGAAAATAAAATTAAGCCCAAAAATAAAGAGTTAACCAATAAAGCCCAAATTAAAGTAAACAAACAAAAGAAAATTAACAAATAAGGTGATGATACATGTCATCTTGAGGCAATGTTTGATTTATTAAATTAAAGGAAAAAGAAAATGAAAAGTTAAACAAAAGAAAAGAAAGAAAGAATAGGAAAAAAAACTCACGTAATTAACATAAAAGCCCAAATTAAAATGAAGCCAAAAAATAAAAAGTTAGCCAACAAAGCCTAAAATAAAGTAAACCAAAGAAACAAAAAATTATTCCTTTCGATTCTTTTTAAGTGAAAGGTTAATTGTATTTTAAATTAATTATCATTTAAATTTTTTTTACCTATTTTCCTAACTTTATTCCTACACAGTTAAAAAAACAAAAGAAATTTATATTAATAAAATAATTATGAGTGAAGAAGTAAGAAAATTTATTTATGAATATTATTTATCGATTAAAGTTTGTTAGTTAAATTTATGTATTCCTTAATTTTTATTTAATTCAAAAGTAACACTTGGAACAAAATGGAGAGAGCATCAAATAAGATAACCGGCACATTTCAGAGGCAAGGCATGCGAAGCTTCGTATATATAATTTAAATTGTTAATTCTAATTCTATTTAGATTTATTTATTTAATTCGGACACAAGTTTTTGGGGACTTTTGGCGCATAAAGTGACAAAATCAATCTTAATATTATCCGATTCTAAGCCCGTCTATATCATTAATGATGATGATGATGATGTATGGAACGTGATAATAACCTCCATGACAATATGACATCAACCACACACCTCATATCAACACCTGTCTTTCCTATATATTCCATTATTACTTTATTGAACAAGGCTAATATAATGTAATATAATTAGATCAGGGCTGTGGAATGTAGATAATATCATAATATGATCCACCCATCGGAACGATAAGGATGGAAAACGAGTGACCTAATGTAATGACCATAGAACAATGTTATGATTTGTTTCTTTTTTTCAGGATTTTTTTTTTCCTTTTATGAATAGTGCATTCCCCATTCCCATAAATTCCATGTATAATGATGTGAATCGCACCTAGCTTAAAGATCAGAGATAGGCAAGGTGAAATTCTCAAGTTGACTAGTCGAATTTCAAGATTCACCTCTTCTAGATTTACAAAACTTTTAAATTCGAGGCCAACTGATTAACCTATGTTATAATTAAAAAAGAAATTAGTAAAAATTATTATATATTATACAGATGAATTGATACCACCCCTTTTTTTTTTCCTTCTAAAAATTGTACTTTGAAAATAAAATATATCACACTAATATATCATAAAGAATTTTTTTTGAAGGACGAATTAAAATGAAAAATCAAAATCCACACGAAAGTTATTTATAATTTCAACAGTCAATCCAAATGTTTGGCACATATTGTAACCACACACACGAAAAAAAAAAGTAAATGATCTCTCAATCAATAGCATATTAGGCATAGAAAACCGAATGTGTGACAATTCCCTAACTTTCTGGTAAAACACATGAAACTTTCTTCAATTTATGATGCTTACAATAAAATCTCAAGATTTTTTATGTTTGTTTGTTTGTTTGCTACAATAAGTGCCTAATGGTATACAACTATACAAGCTATTACAGATGATGACAAACTTGTGACAGGGAAACAACATAATTCCATTGTATCCCAAACATGGTATTGGGAATGAATCATATTCAATATTCCATTAATAGTTCTACAATAAGAAAAATATAATTCCAGTAAAAATCATTTTAAATATCTAAAAATCGAGGTCTCTTTATACCTCAAGTTGGTGAAGATCAGGTGTACTGCCAGATACAAATCTAGGGCACTCCAGGTGTTCCAAGAAATCCATAACTATTGGATCGGTCCACGGAGCTCCAAACGGAGCTTCGCCACCCGCCACCCAACCCAAATGGCCACCTTTGGGTGTAACTATCAACATACAGTTGGGATTTTTCTGGAGTACAAAGAACCAAAACGAAAAATGAAAAAAAGAGAGTCGAATTTTTCAAGGGTTTTGGTTGATGCACCACGAAAACGGAGGCGAAAAGCAGATTATTTGTTATTTTTAAAGCTATTAGTTACTTACAAGCACACATCATTTATGTAATTACTATGATGGACAATACATGATGACAAAAGTTGAGAATATAAGTTTCACATTGCAATTGTCTCTCGCTATTCTTAGTGACAAATAAACTTACTAGCGAATAATTTCTGTTATTAGCAAAGTGAACTCGGTCGAGAGAATTTTTCAAATTTGCTTAAGAGCACAACGGGAGAGATTAAAAGAAATTTACAACGGAATGTGTTATGTAGCTCCCAAAGTGGTTTGTTTATATGATTCAAACGGTTCAAAACAAATGCACAAATCAGGCAACAGACATATTAATCTTCTTGATACATATATATATATATATATATATATATATATATATATATATATATATATATATATATATATATATTATTAAGGAAATAGAACATGGACAACAGATAAAGAGAGAGATATGTAAACCTGTATGTCTTCACGAGGAACTCCCCGAGATGGTGCAATTGGATCATTCTCAGCCTGAATCATTTTTTTTTTTTTTAAGAATCTGAGCAACAATCAGTTTATCCCCCAGATAATTTTGTCCAAGCAATAGAAACATAAACTATAAAAAGATATTTGCCTGGATGCATAGCAGAGGTATTGAGACATTCTTAATGGAATCCGAACTGCTTGAGTTTGAGTAGTAGTCATCGACAGATTTAAATCCAAATGAAACTAAGAGTTGGTGCAACCAATGAGCAGTTAGAAAACAATGATATGGTATAGCAAAGGCTTCATGCATTTATAGATGATCAAATATACGCGAACCTCGTGTTAGTCCCTCATCAAATTCTCTTACAGATTTGGCATTAGCAGCCAACGGGATATTAAATTCACCTCCAATATCCTCAAACAGAAGAGCATGCCTGCAATATAAAGAAAGGCATCCCATTCATTAAAATAATAATAATTGAAAGACCACAATGATACATTGCAATTTTCTTGATTTGATTTTGGAATTATTTTGTTTCTTTCTTTTATTTCTTTCACATGTTTAACCATGTAAGTGGTTACTGCAATATCATATCAAGCGAAAACAGTATTAAGTGTTTGTACGCCAAGATGGTCATATAAGCAATATTTTAATATAACTGAAGATCACAATAATATTTTAGATATTCATGATTTTGATTTTAAAATTATATTCTTCCTTTCTTATTTCTTCACCTATTTCACTGAATTATCATATCAAGAGAGAACAATATAAGAATTTGATAACTAGAACATATATTTTGTATTCTTCTTTGTCTCTTTATTTTTCTCAATACATATATATTTAACATCCAACAATCAACCTTAATTACTGCATTATTTAAATTTCAAAATACGCATTTACTGACACAACTAGTTGCACAATCATTTTCTAAAACGTGTAGGAGAGTGTTAAAAAAATCAGAATGGTAAAATTATGAATACTGCAACACGATTTCAATCCGAATGAATATGGGGGTAGAAAATATTTACGTATTTCTCAAATTAGATGATATTATTATAATTGCTAAAATGAGAGAAATGAAAAACTTATAGCATTTCGATCATTTTATCAACGGGTATAGGCCAAATGGTTAAATCACAATGTGTATTTGTCTTATTTTAATCACTTAGAAAAGTTCAAAATTCAAAAACATGGTACCTTCTGAAGATTTTGCAAAGCGCATTAGCTAGAGCTTTGTCATAAACGATGTTAAAGCCTTTGCGAAAGTCTTCATCTGCAATTACCAAATTAAAAGGATTGCATAAGGATACGACACCAGCAAGAGGGCATGAGAAAGATTCCTGTTACAAAAGAGTATGAATAAGATAGGGGGCACTAAAATTGGAAAACATAACAGTTAATATAAAAATGACCCCACATCTACACACACAGAACAGCTTTTTGGAAGATAAACAAAAACCATTTAAAAAAAAAAAAAGAGGTTTGATTCAATGTTAGTTTTAAGGGGCTAACAATATTTTTCTTATAAATATTTTTATATCATGGTCGGATTTGTAAGGGAATTTATCCTTCATGTTATTCACTTAACATTCCATCAAAATCCTTTGAATTCTATTCATAGTGGAAATCCATTAAAACCCACAAGTTTTTAAGTATACCGGAACTATATGGAATCAATTAGAATCCATATTGAGGACCTCGGAAATTTATAGAACCTATAAAATTCCAAATTGAGGGTACAAATAATCCTATGGAATTTTAAAATCTAATCAAATTCTATATTGGAGACACCCCTGTAAGTGGAAACAATAAAATGATTTAATATCAACAATTTTTCATTGCAAGTAAATGAAAGTGTTTAGCTTTAAAAAAGAAATATAAGGCATGGGAAATTCGAAGCAAATCAATGGATCACAAGAACAGGGTTCCAGTACCTGGCCCACATACCGGACGAGAATATTAGCTCCAAGAGACCATCCAACAGCATACAAATTTGCTCTTGGATAGCGGTTGCCAACATGATTGACTACCTCTGAAATATCCCCTAGAAATGAAGCTGAATAGAACTGCAAAAAATTAGCCCTACGTGAAATAAATTTAGGCAGCACACACAAATATTATCAGCCGGATGCTAAGGTGCGAAAAATTGCTAGTGCTATTTAAAAAAGAAAAAGTACCTGAGGTGTGATCACAGGGCTGTCTCCACAACCTCTGCTATTAAACACCACGACTCGCCATCCTTTACTCCTAGCTCGCAACAACATATGTCTAACATACGTGTCGTCACTCCCACCGGTGAGACCTGGCTGCAACAACTCATCGTCAAACACATTTACAATTTACCTCCCTCTTTATTCAAAAAGAAAAACAGACACATAAGTTACATTCAAGATTTTAAAATCTGTGTCATACTTTTTTTTTGTTATATATACTTTCATTTATCTAATCAACATAGAAATAGCAAGTAAACACCATTGGCAACTAAAGTTTCTAGAAGACTAACAAAAATTAACATGGAAACAAATGTAAAAAAAAAACAGCTATTTACTTTTGAACAAAAGACTTATAGGGCTATGAATTTTCCTGAACAATATATAAACGAGTTTAATAGTAATTGGTAAAATTAACATGGAACAAAGGATAATAACCAAAACACTGAATCCAAACGTTATAAAAGTGTAATCTGGTGCTCAGTCACTACATAGAGCTCTAAAACAGTGTCAATTTAACAGTGTAAAATAAAACTATTGAAACCCACCAGCAAAATGAGAACGGGAGCATCCGAAGGCAAGTTACGGTCGTCTCCGGAGACCCAGTCGAGAGCGACGGCCCCATCGTCTCTAGCGCGAAGACACTCACGCCGGAATTTGACGTCAGGGAGTGACCGGAAAAATGCCGCGAAAATGGTCTCCACGTGACGATTCCAAGCTATGAGGGGATAAGGAGCGTAGGGAAGATGAAGGGTTTTGAATGCGGGGAGGAATTTGTCCACGGCGCCGCCGGCGACTTCGAGTGAGGGGTGGAAGTTACCGGATGAGTCGGGCATTGCGGAGGCGGCGGCGCGGAGAGAAGAAAAATGGAAGGGTTTAGAGGAGATGAGAGTGAAGGGGTGATGAGTGAGATGACGGAGGGAGGAGGAGAGAGGGGTGGCGAAGCCAAATGAGGCTCTCGACATTGATCAACAAGAAGACGGAGAGACAGATGAGAGAGAGATGTGGTTGGGCTGCGACCATAACAGCCTCTTTTTTTCTTGGCCTTTTCTTTTCTTTTCATTTTGAATTTTGCTTAATTCAGTTGAATTTTTTTTTCCCTGTTTCGGTTGAACATCGAAGGACGAGCAGATTTTTTTTTTATAAGTTTTAGTGTTTTTCTTAAAACAGACAAGTATTGATTAAACGTATACGTTCACGAGCAAAATTCGTGCGAACTCGTTTAAGGTTTATTTATTTAATAATCGAGTCGAGCTCGAGTATGTTCCTGAACGAACTTATAAATATAATCATCATCCTCCCGTCCTACGAGATCACCCCCAAGGCGGGTAGGATTAAGTCTCATAATAATAATAAATAAATATGTTGATATATATATATGTGTGTGTTTCAAATGAGACTATGTCATTATATAGGAAATTAGTACTTTGATTATATATCAGCAGTGCTTTTATTATACAATCACAGTGCTTTATTAATATTTCAGTAGTGTTTTTATTATACAATTCTAATACTTTTAATTAAATAAGGAAATACAAAAAAAAAGTATGATTTATCCATTTAATTAGATCTAAAACCCATAATTGACATAGTTTCAACATGATTCTCATTTGAACATATATATATATATATATATATATATATATATATATATATATATATATATATATATATATATATATTACTCTATATATTAATGCAAAATAATCCTAATGTATATGTCTGATTGGCATGCTTCATTAAGTTAATAAAAAAATATGATACTTCGATTGCTTATGTGTCATACGAGTCTAATATCTATCTAATTTAATATATTATTATTTTTTATTTATTATATTTTTGCCAATTTAATAAAATATGAATCATAGTCCTATTAATATATTAACTTTTTCTTATCATGATAATCCTAATAATAATAATAAATATAACAAAAAAATATAAGAACTTTAAAAAAATACCGATAAAACTAATAAAATCCAAAAGAGAGAGAGAAGGAAACCTCATTTAATATTTTTATTCTAACTACTTTTCAAAGAATTTGGTTGTTTATGTGTTATCCAAGTGTAATATATACTTAATTTAATATTTTTTTGATAATACAATAATAATAATTCAATATTTTTTTATTATATTTATTATATAAATAATTCGACTGCTTATGTATCATCCAAGTGTGTGTGTGTGTGTGTGTGTGTTACCTTTATACTAAACAAAAAGATCCATATTTTACGAGAGAGTATACCATGGACTGTAATTTAACTTATCATCGTATACAGCTGACATATATCATCACATATAACTGGTACATATTATCACATATAACTGATACATATCATCACAAGTAATTGAAATTCTAATTTAAGATTTAAAATCTTAAAATTAAAAAAATAAACCTAAAACAAAAAATTAAACTCTAGAAGTAAAAAATTAATCCCTAAACTAAAAAACTAAACCCTGAAATTGAATATTAAACTCTAAATTCTAAATTTCTATCATATATCATCACATATAACTGGCAGAATTATAGATTTATGCCGGGACCCTGAAATGGGAATTTAAATAAAAAAAATAAAAAATTAAACCTTAAAATAAAATATTAAACCCTAAAAATGAAAAACTAAACCTTAAAATGTAAGACTAACCCTAAAATGAAAAATTAAACCTTAAACTCATAATTTTTGAAACATATCATCACGTATAACTACCATATATCATCGCATATAACTGTCATATATCATCACGTATAACTGTCATTTATCATCACCTAAACAAGGTGCACCTAGCAAGGTGCACCCAGGTCCACCTAATAAATTGTCATATTCTACGTGTTTGTCAAGCAAAGTTTCGGGTTGACGTGTAATTTTATGATTGTTCTGATACTTATTTGGCGAATTTCGGAGATTTGAGAACTATAACTATTAATACATACCTAATCTTCCTTTTATATTAATGCAAAATTCTCCAAACACATGTGTTTGTTTTGCATGCTTTATTTGACAAATAAAAATTTTGGTGATTCGGTTCCTTATGTGTTTTACGAACCTAATATCTATCTAATTTAATATTTTTCTTTTATTATATATTATCTAATTTAACCTTTTCTTTTATTATATATTGCCTAATTTGGTAATTTTCTTTTATTATACTTAATTTAATATTTTCCTTTTATAAAATCTTGCCTAATCTAATTGTTTCATTTTATTATATTTTGCCTAATTTAATATTTTTATTTTATTATATATTGTCAAATTCAATATGTTCATTTTATTTAATTCAATATTTTCCTTTTATTTTTCTAATATAAAAATATAAATAAGTCATATAATATAAAAACTCTAACTTGGGTGTTTTAATAAGAAAAAATTAAATATGTAATGATTTTAATTAGAAAAATTAATTATGAAAATAATTAAATAATTTCTATTTATAATAAAACTAAAAATAATTTTATTTTTTAAATTTTAAATATTTTATATATGCAAATTAGAAGTTATATCCAATAATATGAGTATATAACTAAATGTTAGTGACGAATTCAATTCAAAATAAAAAATATAAAATTATATAAGAATAATATGTAATATACGTCGATACAATGCGACACGGGTTGAGCGCATTTTATTACATGGACCTGGGTGCACTTGCTAGGTGCACCCTGTAAAACTCTGTTATCATCCGCTTATTTGTGATGATATATAACAGTTATACGTGATGATATATGGTAGTTATACGTGATGATATGTGACAAAAATACGTGATGATATATGACATACGTGATGATATATGGTAGTTATACGTGATGATATGTGACAAAAATTTAGAGTTTAGGGTTTACCTTTTCATTTTAGTGTTTAGTTTTAAATTTTAGGGATTAATTTTCTATTTTTAGGGTTTAATTTTAAGTTTTAAGGTTTAGTTTTCCATTTTTTTATTTAGTTTTCTATTTTAGGGTTCCGATAAAAATCTATCATTCTACCAGTTATATGTGATGATATGTGTTAGTTATATGTGATGTATGTGTCAGTTATATGTGATGATATATGATAGAAATTTTGTCAGTTATATGTGATGATATGTGTTAGTTATATGTGATGATATGTGTGTCAGTTATATATGATATGATATGTGATAGAAAAATAGGGTTTAGAGTTTAATATTCAATTTCGAGGTTTAGTTTTTCATTTTAGGGTTTTATTTTTCATTAGGGTTTAGTTTTTGACCACCACGACCAAGGTGACCAAAACGGGCGACAAAGTTAAGTGGTGCAACAAATTGTATCAAATAGTCTTTATTAATTCCATCAATCCGAGGATCACAATTTCATCGGGACCATGGCCCGAACAAGTGTGGAGTGGGGGAAATACATGCTAGGAATATAAATGGAATCTCAAAGCAATCTAAGCGGAGTTAGAGACGCTCAAAGTTGAGAGAACCACAATTGATATGTATCCATTCACCGTTCGGCCAATTATTAGAGTGTTCATTTCATTGACATAGCCCAAAGGATTGAAGCATCAATCATGGATCTATTGACTCTGCATAAGCTCTCCCGAGAGGAGTTAGAGACTTTGCATTCCGGCTGCATAAACAATCTTAAGGAGGTTGTTAAGATAACGAGCAAAGTGACCCCTAGTGATAAGGCAAGCAAGCACAATGATGATATCACTAATTATCTAGAGATATCAGTGGACATTGTGTTAATATTTGATAAAATGTTTGAACACATTTAAAATTCACATGTTTGAAAAAATTCAAACATTAATCATGTGTTCGAATATTTCATTTGAACATTAATAAAATATTCAAGAATCTCAATCGAATGTCTACCGGTATAAAACATGGGGTGAACTCATAAAATTTTGGGATTCCAATATCCGCACCCAACAAAACTCTTATATATTCAAACTCAAGCGAACGATTTTAGCACAATACTTACTCATTTGTCCCTTTAGAAGTTCAGATATAAGCCTCTTCTTCATTGCTATGTTGGAGTAGTTTTACTTCTTTAAAGTTGGAACTTTGGTTCAAAAGGGGGAAAACATTGAATCTTGGTATGGATGAAAAAAAAAATCAAAAATATTTTTACTTTAATATGAAGACAAATAAAGTAAATAATTTTTCTTTGTTTGGTCCGAAAGTAGAATACCATCTCAAAGATTCATCTATATCTATATTAAAGCAGAGGTCTGGAGAGAAAAAAATATGAGTGGAATGCCACGTAAAATTATTTTCTTTTTTTAGTTATGTAGGAATTTTATTAACATAATTATGATAGATACCTTATTTAATATTATTATGATTTGGTTTTTTTTTTTTAATTAAAAAGCCATCTTGGATTAGTT
>BMAC01000186.1:965380-1054264 GCA_014905375.1 Phtheirospermum japonicum
TATTGTACTTCTCTATTTTAAGGACTCCCTAATCCAATTTTATTCCAACAAACTACCTATTTATAAATATTTTATCATATAGCAAATACTTTGGTGAGACCAGTCTGATTCTATGAGAGCACATTTTATCATACCCACTTAATTTGACCTGGAAATTAGTTAAAAATCTAACCCATCTAGTATGCCTTGATCCCTGCTCTTACCACACATACGCAGGTAGATGAAATAGCAAGCCGATAGATCAAATAAGAGGTGGTGACGAATCGAGGAGGGTTTTCCGATCCAATCGACAATTCTAGTTTGTAGTTGCTTTTTGGACCCGACGCTAGATCAAACAATTAGGCAAATAATCATCCTTTTGGTTGCTTGAATAATTTTTTGAAAATGGAGAATTTATCCTTATGCCCATCAAGTCCAAATTCTTCAAATCATGAATATGAGGTTCGTGTGTGTTTTATCATTTTTTTCATTGTTTATTTGGATTCAAATTGACTAAGTTGGTCTGCATTTGAATTTAAAATAATTTATTTATTTTTAGATTGGTTTAAATTTTATTTTTAGGGATTGGGGGTAAAATCTTCAAAAAGAACATATATTTCAAAGTAATTATACAAAATCTAGCAAAAATCTACAGGACTTGTCCTACAATAACACCCACTTACCACTCAACAAAATCTAACTATTTCTATATTTTGAAATTAGATTCATTCGCATAAAACAATAATACGTTGGCATAAACTTAAATACAAAAGGCATAACTAAATGCACCAGATTCAAACCTTGAATACAAACCTAAATGAAAATAGTACAAAAATTTGCACTCAATAAACAAACATAGAGACACTAGAAACAAGAATCGAAAAATAAATGAACAATAATAGAAACTGGAATTCGGGGATCTCACTCTTGGAAAATTGGAGGTGGATTGCAGAAACAATATCGATGCACATACATTGTAAATTGTAATAGAGTTGTAGAAACCAAAAAAATTAGCGAATCAATATCATGTTGACGTTGTGCTAAAATGAGACAACAAACGTGGAATGGATTTAGGAACAGATGCCAAAAGAAGTCACGCCAAGATTTTTACCCAGTGCGAATGAACGTATGAGTAGAAATCGGACACCAAAAAGCATGAGTTTTCGCTATTCGCCGCCATTGAATCAGTCGATAGAGCTACGAAATTTTTGGAGAAAAAGGTTATGTTGTGTGGTTCTGAAAGAATTGAATGGTGTGAGTTTTTGAAAGAAAGAAATTTTCGATACTAATATCTTGCGTCAAGTAGGGTGGTTATGATGGGTCGAAGCGGGAGATTATTTTTGGATCTGAATTTAAGTGGTCTCATAGTATGAGACCGGTCTCACAGGAGACCTTCTCTCTCTCTCTACACTAGTGCAGAAACTGCATTCTAGAATATAACATCCTGGTGCATCTAGAAGGGTATTTAAAATTCTGTTATGGATTAGACTTTCCAGAACGTTATACAAATACCGTTCTGGAAAGTGGTCATTCCAGAACGGTTATTGAAATACCGTTCTGGATTATCAGTCAATCCAGAACGGTATTTTTATAACGTTCTGGAAAGTGTACTATCCAGAACGGTAATGTAAAACCCTTTTGGAAAGTGTACATTCCAGAACGGTAATGGAAAAACAGTTCCGTATTGACGTACATTCCAGAACGATATTGTAAAATTGTTCTAGAATGTGTACATTACAGAACGTTATTTTAATACCATTCTGGAATGTACGTCAATCCAGAACGGTTTTAATAAAACTGTTCTCGAAAGTATTTTCCAATTAAATACCGCGTAAATGAAATTTTTTGCCGCCCATATTTTCCCTTTCCAGAACGGTATTGTTAAAACCGTTCTGGATGTACTATTTTATACAGAACGGTAACATAGAATACCTTTCTGGAAAGTCTTTAAAAAAAATAAAATAAAAATAAAAACCGTGAAATAAAACAAAAGGCACCCCTTTACGATTCCTACCCACCCCTACCACCCACAACCCGCCCCCGCGGCTTTGCTGCCACACACTCCAACACCACCACCACCTCCGCCGCCGCCACCACGGCTACCAAGAGTAGGAAAGAGTGGGAAAAGTAGAAAGAGCAAACGAAGCTTCACGAACGGCACCGAAGAAAAATGTCTCAGTACCAAAAGGCAAAAACACTGAAGAAAAATCCATGGCGAGAACCAAACAACCTGTTAAGAAAAACCTTCGCCGGAAAGCTTCTGGTGAGCTAGCCTCATTCGAATCCAGGAATTTCCCATTGCAATTAATTATTTAATTTCTGGATTTTTTAGAACCATAATTTTTCATTTTTGACCCAATTTTTATGTGAAATTTTAGCCACAAGAGCTAGTCCATCAACTTCAACAGCTGAGGTACACGAAATTCTTCGTCGTTTTGTTTTTTAAACATTTTCAAGTTTTAATTACAAGTTGTTCTTTGTTGCGCTGTTAATTTTATAGTGACTTTTTGCAACTCTTTAGCGACAATCGCCAAGAAGAACCCCTCGCTCTGCTCCTCCACCGAGTGAGTTTTGTTTTGTTTCTATTTTTTTCCCTTTTTTTCTGGCACTACGCAAGATTTGGAAATATCAGAAGTCTTGGAACCTTCTTCTTCTTGCTGCTCCTTTCATTAGAGTTGTAATATCTCACACCTATGCTCACTCTCTGATATATTTTGTGATAAATCCACATTTAGGGTTTTTGACTTGTGGATATATGATTACCAGTGATTGGATTCATGTTTAAGGGCTTAATTAGGGGTTTGATTTGTTATGTTGTTTTTGTTTAACCATGTAGTGCATCGGGAACTGAAATTGAAATTACTCAATGCATATTCTTTTAAAAAAAATTCATGTGTGTGTGTTTTGGGCTTTGTCACATAAAAATGTTTTTCAAAACATCTAGGATCAATCACTGAGTTTTCTAAATTAATGGTGTATGGTTATCATTGCAGTATGTACTTAGGGTGATGACGAAATATTATAGGGACTCAAATATTTGAAACACGTATATATTTTCTAATGTTGCAGGTAAAGGAGATTAGCTTCCATGAAGCGCCAAGCATTACACGTTGGCAAGCAGAAGCCTTAGTTGCCCTTCAGGAGGTATTACAGCTCTCTAAACACATTGCTTGTTGAGATGTTGTATACTTATATCGTTGCATTTTAGATGTGAATAGGTATTCTTTGGATGGCTTATTTCTTTCTTCTCACCCTATAACAGCCCCGATGCAAGGTTATAATATCCTCAARTATACAGTGTTAGTGTCTCGYCTGACACAATGATTTCTAAACACAGTTTTTGCATATCTAGACATATTACAAACAGGGATTGAGTTCTATTCCTAATTTCCATGAAAAGCATAGGCCTGAGTAGATATGTTTCCAAGTCCAATTTCCAATTTTCAGTGTTGGAAATAAATTTTTGATTGACTAACTCATATTCAAATTTTGTATTGACTAACTCATTTAATTCTTCATGCTCATATCCTGATCATAATTTTGCATGACCAACTGTTAAAAGGTAATGGTGATTGACTAACTCGCAAACTCGTCAATGTTTAATCGTCTTTCCCTTTTACGATTAAGAGTTAAATGATTAATGACATTTTAATTTTACTGTTTGAACTTTGAACTATCAATGTGTTTTTTGACT
The DNA here is from genome assembly GCA_014905375.1 of Phtheirospermum japonicum. NCBI lineage: Eukaryota > Viridiplantae > Streptophyta > Magnoliopsida > Lamiales > Orobanchaceae > Phtheirospermum > Phtheirospermum japonicum. Next base: position 969,054 of record BMAC01000186.1, read on the forward strand.
ATTGGCTTTTAAAATTTCTTGTCGCCTGGAAAAAATATTTCAAGTGCAATTCATACTACTAGACTTGGAGTTTGCTAACCTACACCATGGTCGTTATCTCTTTTTCGCTTGCTGTTCTAGGCTACTGAAGAGTCCATAGTTCAGTTGTTTGAAGAGGCACTGCTCTGTGCTGTTCATGCAAAGCGTGTGACTTTGAGTAAGTTCTTAAGTCTTTTTTTTACCTCATCGCCCATGCAAGAAGCGAAAGGTGACTGTTAATTGTCATGTTGTCCTGTTGACATTATTAACTATTTGACTTTTTTTTTAACAAATCACATTTGTGAATATCTGTCTCCAAACTTATTCTTCAAGGCTCTTTAATTAATATTAGGAGAAAAAAATATTCCTCAAATATCCAAAGAATTACAAATAAATAGTAAATCATCCATGAAAAAGGACTAGGAAAAGTAACTCTGAGAACCAGAGTGTCGCTAACCAGCAGAGACAAATACATAGTATATGTGAGCAAGATTGCAATAATACTGCAAATTGAATATCTTAAGAAAATCAAAAGGAGAAGCTCTATACATCTTTTGCCATCTGATGTCGGCGTCTAATTTGTAGTGTGTGTCTTAGATGGCTAAATACATAGTTTTTGATGTTTCTTTTTAAAGTTAACTGACCTTTGAAAATTCTAATATCTGTTCTGACTAGTCATGCAGGTCTTGACATTACGATATTAGGTTGAAACGAGTTTTAATTTTATTACTTTCTCAATTTATATGACTTTGGGGTCCTTAGGAACCTCGGCAAATATATAATTAAATCGGAATGCTGGAAAATGTTAATAAGTTTTTTCCCAGGAATATCACTCTTTGGCTCATTGCACAGCGGGGGGGTTGTGCAAGTGTTGCTACATCATTTATTTTTACTCCAATTGAGCGCATAAAGCAGCAGATGCAAATTGGCTCGCACTACCAAAACTGCTGGTATATCTTTAATATAGCAATTAGTTGACAAGTAATAATATTCAAATTAAATGAGTGGTCTGGTTGGGATAGAGATAGATGCTTAAACCTATGTGGTATCTTCTATGCTTTTCCTGCATTTGATCTGGTATCTGATTTAGTTCCTTTCTCAAACATATTGTTATTAATTTTCATAATGAACGATGCTATGGCATATTTATGTTTCCCTGGGATGTGAAAGTTTAATAATTACTCTTAACTTAAAAACGAATATAAAGCTATGAATCAGAGATGTGGACTTTGATATAGAAAGCTAAAAGCTTTCAGCCTGTATTATGAGAATGCAAATTTGAGTACCATAAAGATGTCAAAAGCTTCTCCAGCTGTCTTTCTCATCATGTAATCATTTTAATTTGTTTCTACAACATTGTGAAGTCTACAATATAGGTGAAGTTATGAATTAGAACTCATGACAGACTGGATGTGAAAATCTTTTTATAAAAAAAAGCCATAAGATTAAAGATGTCACAGGGTTTTCAAATTCCCAGCAGTCTCATTATATTACCACTTATATTCATTTTTACAACTTACCAAAATCTGCCAACAATGAGATATTTGTGTTGTGTGGGCATTTGTGTCTTATTTGCTGCTTTGTTCTGTAGTTCAAATCCATTCTCCCTGATCGGAAAGCAAAAGTAGATATTTCGTTAGCCGGACCATTTGCAGGAGCCGCATTATCTTTCTCCATGTTCACTGTTGGCCTGCTGCTTTAATCAAACCCATCTGTGGCAGGCGATTTGGTTCAGGTTCCAAGTGTTGAGGATTTTATTCTTGGGAATAATTCCTTATTTAGTTGTTTGTCTTTCTTGGACCCAAAATATATTAGGGAACTAGAATTAGGACTATAGATCTGTTTCTTAGATTGTGTACAAGACTTTAATTATTCCTAGATTGTGTTTAGGATTTGTTTTTAGGTATTTACCAAGTTTAGGATTTTTGGTTTGTCTATTTAAGACAAGGGGATTCCTAAAGCTTGTACTTACGATCTTTATGCACGAAATTTTCCAAGAGAAGACGCACGACGCAAGACGCACGAACAAGAAGAAGAACACGAAGAACTACTTAGAGCCATTGATCAAGATTAACAAGCTCTTCGAAGTTGTGTGACCAACGGAGAAGATCTTGCCATTCCGGCAACAAGTATTTAATATCATGTTTATGATATTCTAGTTTTCATATATTGCTTAATATTTTTGTATTGATCGAAAAACAAGGAAGCAATATAGTTTTCGGGTCTGTACACCCAAGTTCACAAGTACTTTTACTTGTGAACTGAATTTGTTCAATCGTGTTCTCGTATTTTAATTCCGCTGCATATATTTATTTTACTGTGGTCGATGTTGTTAACCAGTGTTGTTAAACATTGAATAACAACATCGTAAACTATGACTTATTTTCAATACCATAGACCTTCAAATATTACAATTGGCATCTAGAGCGGGTTACTTAACCTTTTAAGTACTGATTCTTATTTGTCTAGATACTATGGATACTCCAAGAAAGAAGAGCATGGTTGCTACAGAGGATGTCAATGATTACGAGTCAACTGAACCTGATCCATCCTTATATACCAATGTTGTGTGGGACGATGACGTCCATGTTGGTATTCTTGAAACCAACATCGTGTGCCTGAATGCAGAAACAACTGATTATCAAGAGGAATTCGAGCAACTAAGTGTTGATCACCAGAGATTGTTTGTTAGTTGGGGAAAACAGGTACTCAAGGTGAAAGATCTCGTGAAAGAAGTAGAAAAGCTTACCAAAGAAAAGGAGGATCAGCTCGACATTATTATCCGCTTGGAAACGGCGCTCACCAATAAGGATGCTGAGCTAGAAAAGGTGAAAACCGAGCTGAAGAAGGTCCAAGAAACCATCTCAAACCTCAACAAAGGCAAGGCCAAGGTGGATGAGATTCTGGAATCGAGTATCCCGAATTTCTCAAAACATGGGATTGGATACAAGCATGTTCAAAAGCCAAATTCAAGTCAAAAGGTGAAGTCGACCAAACGCCACAAGAGAAGAAGAAGACAATACGTGTGCCATCACTGTGGTGAACCAGGTCACATACGACCATACTGCTGGAAGCTAGTTGGCAAGCAAAGCCATTTTAAAAGGTCGAAGCTGACTGCTGAATCCCATGTTGGTTCCCGTGTTACCAACATCAATACCAATACCAGGTTAAAACAAGTTTGGGTCAAGAAAACTGATATCAAGTGCAACATGATCTGTACCTCCCTGAAATCCCACGTCCCTAGAGCCTGGTACTTCGATAGTGGATGCTCTAAGCACATGACCGGCTCGGAAGATATCCTCTCGAATATTGTCAAGTTTCAAGGAGGAAAGATTAAGTATGGTGGAGGAGAAAATGGCCAAATCATTGTCCAAGGAACCCTTCATGTACCTGGTATTGCAAAGCTTGAGAATGTGTTACTGGTAGAAGGACTTACTGCAAATTTGATCAGCATAAGTCAACTGTGCAACGAAGGTTTTAGTGTGAAATTCACTCGTGAAAGATGCGAAATTTATGACAAAGGCAATGCATGTATTCTCATTGGTCAGAGGACCTCAAATAATTGCTATCAAATCAATGGTGATGTGTTTTGCAAGCTGTCTCAATTGAGTGATGCCGAGGTGTGGCATCAAAAGCTCGGACATGTCAATTACAAGATGATGGAAAGTTTGGTCAAAAAGGATGCTGTGATCGGACTACCTAAGCTCAACACAAAAAAATTCCAGTTTGCGAGGCATGCCAGAAAGGTAAGCAAGTCAGGGTGCCACATCCAATAGTAAAAAGTCTCACTACCTCATATTGTTTCGAACTCCTTCATATGGACCTTTTGGGACCACTTGAAGTTGAGAGCCTTGGTGGTAAAAGGTATGTTCTTGTGCTTGTAGATGATTTTTCCCGCTTTACTTGGGTAGAGTTTTTAAAAGAAAAATCTGAGACTTTTGAAATATTTAAAAAACTTACAAAAAGGTTGTGTGTGCAATTTGGTGTGAGTATTGGTAGGATTAGGTCTGATCATGGAAAAGAATTTGAGAATGCATCCTTTTCAAACTATTGTTCCAAAGTTGGTATAACTCATGAGTTTTCTTCACCCATCACCCCCCAACAAAATAGGATAGTCGAACGCAAAAATAGATCTCTTATAAAAATGACTAGGACTATGCTTATTTCAAATGTGATTACTAAACATTTTTGGGCAGAAGCAATGAACACTGCATGCCATATAATTAATAGGGTGTATTTTAGACCAGGATCTTGTGTTACTCCCTATGAATTATTGATGGATAAAAGGCCAAATTTGAGTGATTTTCATATTTTTGGGTGCATTTGTTATGTGTTAAATGGAAGAAATCATCTTGCAAAACTTGACTCAAAGAGTGATAAATGTGTTTTCATGGGATACTCTCGAAATAGTCATGCATATAGATTGTTTAATCTTAGAACGTGTTGCATGATTGAGTCGGTTAACGTCAAGTTTGATGATTTTATGAGTGGTTTTAAACCTGCTGAGGAGGATAATCTAGTTTATGATCAAAATCCTCAAGATAATGTCACACTTCCTGTAGATGAAAGTGCAGGTATTGAAAACAGAGATGCAGGTGCTGAAACCAGGGAATTGAGTGATGTTGGTACCAATGTTGGTTCTGGGAATACAACATCAGAACCAACATCAACTCAAGCCGCCGCAGAATCAAATTCTGATCCAAGTGTGGAAAATCCAGCTGAACCCATTGACTTACATTAGAGAAATATTCCCTTAAGAATTCAGAAGAATCATTCTATGAGACAAATCATTGGAGATATCGATGAAAGAACTACAAGAAAGCGACAAATAAATTTCAAAGAGATGGTAAGATTTGTTTGCTTGTTTACTAATTGTTCTAAAACTCGAGAATCTTTGTCTCTTTCCAAAATAGAGCCCAAGCAAGTAGAGGATGCTCTTAAGTCGAGTATATTGTAGCTGGAAGTGCTTGTACACAGTTACTTTGGATGAACCAGATGATAGAGGACTCTGGTCTACATAGAAGAACATTGACTGTGCTCTGTGATAATTCAAGTGCCATTGATATCTCGAAAAATTCGGTCCAGCTTTCTCGAATCAAACACATTGACATAAGGTATCACTTTATTCGAGATTTGGTTGGGAGGAAGATAGTTAGCCTTGAACATATAGGAACAGTTAATCAGCTTGCTGACATCTTCACGAAGGCATTAGATTTTGAGACCTTCTCTCGTTTGAGAAGAGATCTCGGTATGTGCATAGTTTAATCAATGTTGGTTTGTGATGTTGTGACACACATTATCAACATCAGTCACAACATCTGTATACTTTTGCATGCATTTTTATCTTTCTTTTCATACATAATTCTAATGCATTGAGTTTGATTGAAAGTGCAATAAGGTCCTGTGTTGCAATAAAAGTGATGACAAAAAGGACCAACCTCTTCAAAATTAGGTGATTGTGGGACTTGCCTGCAGAAACTGGTTTTCTCCGAGGTCCAAAAACAAGAGGTGTTTAACAGCAATTGCTGAAGATTAAAAGATTTAAATCCCTTCAAGGATGAAGAAAATTTGGACACAAAATGCTCCAATCTTTAAAAATCATTTTCTTGAGAGATCTTGACGTAGTCATTAACTTGGGTTAGGGGGTAAGTTTCCATTGACTTCACCTAAGGCAATGTTGGTTAATAATGTTATTAGTAATAAAAAGTAACATTGGATCAAGTCACTGAAATCATAATGTGTTCTTTTTAACCTTTTTAGGTCATAATTTTTAGGCATCCCGTAGGACATTCATACTTTGAGAAGATGCCTTCTTGCTATGCGTTATGTTGTTTGTGTTCGTGTCTATCTTGAAATCTCTTAATCTTGTTTTGAATCTTGCTAACAGCGTGTTTCAGTGGAGTTGTAATCGGACGGTTGGACAGGTAATAAAGATATTGATTTGGTGAGTGAAAAATTTCTCTGCAAAGGCTTTGTTCAACTATGGTGATGGTTTATAAAAATCTAACTCTATCTCGATTTTAATTTGTAGTTGGGATTTATGATTTTTATTCTCCAAATAAGAGACAGTGGGCTATTTAAGCATAGAGATCGTGTGTCTTACGACTTTTCCATATTGACAAAGTTAAGGTTTTTACTTTTTCTTTCTCCAAATTTTACTACCTACGACACTCGATTTTTTGTTTGTAGTTATTTTCAATCTCTTGCAGAATATCGAATTCACCATCACCTAGCAAAGCTCCGGAAACATACTATGCGTCTAGCGAATAAGAAAATTCCACCCAAAGAGAGAAAAGTAGAAGTCCAAAGCTACCGTGTCAGCCCATGTTGGTTCTGGTGTTGTGTCACCGAAACCAACATCCCTTGCAGACAATCCTGCCGCTTCTCCAAGTTTCGATTCTGATATGTTTCATCTGCAAGTGTATAGATTCTTTTATCTGCCTTCGACCACTCTGCTAGCTCTGATGAGGCTCCGTCTCAAGCCGTCGAGATTGAAGACATGGAACCAATCTCCACGAGGTTCTTGACGAGTGAAGCTGAGGAGCTGTTCTTGGGATTTCAAAATCGAGGCATGATTGCTGAGCACCAAATCCCCGTTGATGTTTTCGTGAAGCAGAATCTGATTGCCTTCTTTAGGAACCAAGGCACCTCTTCGAGCTGGTGTCATGTCTGATGTTGGTTCTGGTGTTCCCAACATCAATACCAACATAGTTCATTTTTCTGCTCCGTTTGTCCGAGCCCATATTACTTTTTTTGATAACCAGGTTGCACAACACCATGCGCTTTGGAACTCGTTTATTGGGGTCCTTTTGCTTTCAGAACAAAAAGGGGGAGAAGATGTAGAAGACGCTGCTGTGAATGTGGTTCGTTTTTGTTTGTTTTAAACAATGGTTGCTTCATTTAGGGGGAGTTTCTAATTTAGGGGGAGTTTTTAGTCTTTTGATCATTTTCATGCGTCTTGGGTATTTTGTCCAGAAAGGCAAAAGGGGGAGATTGTTGAGGATTTTATTCTTGAGAATAATTCCTTATTTAGTTGTTTGCCTTCCTTGGGCCCAAAATATATTAGGGAACTAGAATTAGGACTATAGATTTGTTTCCTAAATTGTGCACAAGACTTTAATTATTCCTAAATTGTGTTTAGGATTTTTTTTTAGGTATTTACCAAGTTTAGGATTCTAGGTTTGTCTATTTAAGACAAGGGGATTCCTAAAGCTTGTACTTACGATCTTTACGCACGAAATTTTCCAAGAGAAGACGCACGACGCAAGACGCATGAACAAGAAGAAGAACGCGAAGAACTACTTGGAGCCATTGATCGAGATTAACAATCTCTTCGAAGTTGCGTGACCAACGGAGAAGATCTTGCCATTCCGGCAACAAGTATTTAGTATCATGTTTATGATATTCTAGTTTTCATATATTTCTTAATATTTTTGTATTGATCGAAAAACAAGGAAGAAATATAGTTTTCGGGTTTGTACACCCAAGTTCACAAGTACTTTTACTTGTGAACCGAATTTGTTCAATCGTGTTCTCGTATTTTAATTCCGCTGCATATATTTATTTAACTCTGGTTGATGTTGTTAACCAGTGTTGTTAAACATTGAATAACAACATCGTAAAACTGTGACTTATTTTCAAAACCATAAACCTTCAAATATTACACCAAGCATGCTTTTTCAAGGTTCTTTGCTACTTGGTCTTATCAGCAGAGGCGTCCTAGGTTATACGTAAGTTCCTTTTGTACTTTTCTATTCCAAGGAATTTTGGTAAAACTAAAATGCTGCGATGCACTAAATAATATGAGAAACTAGTATTCTCCTTCAAAACTAAAAGGAATACTCTCTCTCTCTCTCTCTCAATAGATATTGTGACTTTTCATTTATATCTGCAGGACTTTGCATGCATCAACAGTTTCAATCCATCCTCTGGTGATTGCTGGCTGGTGATGTTTCTTCATGGAGTTTTAATTTATATCATGCTTTGAAGAGAATGATTAATGGTGAGATCTGTGTTCATATGTGTGGGTTAATAACCTCCACTTTTAATATGCTACCCGTGGGATGTCTCGATGGTGGAAGAGCCATGCAGGTACCTGCTTTCTTTGCTCGCCAAATCAATCTGAGTTTTGTAATAAAAAGACCCTGACCCTGAGGTTTAGTCTAATTACCATTAAAAAAAAGCATCGTTTAAAATTACAAATCCCACTCTTAAGGGTGCACTTTTGTAAAAGCATAAATAAATGCCTGAGGGGTATTTGTAATTTTTAAAGATAACTGTCCTTTTATTTTAGTAATTAGGCTAACCTCAGGGGTAGCTTTTGTAATTAACCCTGGAAAGAAATTATCTCTGGGTTCTGGGATCAACTTGTTTACTGATATAATAGTGTCACGTACTGCTTTGTCCTTGTCTAAATTTGAATTTGATATATCTGCATTTACTGATATATCTAGTTTGCAACTTTGATTGTAACAATCTTCAGATATAATTCTTATGCCGTGCATAGATTACTCTTTGCCTGTTTTAGGAGTAATTTTCTAATTTCTCATGGAAAGTCTGTTTTTAAAGAAGGTGCCAAGCCGACACAAGTTTCATAATTGATTGAAAACTATCTTTAAGGTGACTTAGATGTTCGTAGTAGTTTTTCGATGCTAGGTTTTATTTTTTGAAACCATTAATCTGCAATGTTGCCCATGCTTTGGAATTTAATCATGTTTTATATCCTAGAGGATCATGTATATATGTATTTTGAATTTGAACCATTGTGTCTGCTTGACTATTACATTAATGTTGTTGGCAGGGGGCTTTTGGGAAAATGCACTAATTGCTTCCGGTTTGGCAACATACTCCCTGCTTGGTTTAGGAGTGGTATGCGTTATCTTTGCATCATCAAGTTTTAGTGAAGTTCATAAGCATTTAGTTGTTATATAATTATTTTTGAAGAGTGGCTTTAAATCCATTAAATTGTTTGGGTAATCTCACAATTCAACTGGATTTCAAACCCGTAGTTCCTATTTCAAGCTTTTTTTTTTAATTTATTGTGGTAGATTTGAAATCAATATTTTATGAGTCATTCCAAATCATTTTCATCCAAATGCAACCTAAAAGACAATTTACATTATAATTGATGAATTTCAAGCCAATTGTTAGTCGGCCATTATAAGTTTTTATTTCTTATCAAAAAAATTATCAATATTAATTAATTAATTATCTTTTTTTTAATGTTAAGGTGTAGTGAAATTTTGATAATTTAAATTGTACTAAGATCCTTTTTCCCCCTCTGTCAGCTAGGTGGACCCTTGTCGCTTCCTTGGGGATTATACGTGCTGATATGTCAGTTAACACAAATTGGTCATAAGCATAACATATACTATCGGATATGATTAGTTAATAAATGATGAGAATTCAAACGTTTGTATTTTCTATCTTCACTATTATAATCCACGAAAATAATTGCAGCGGGCTCCGGAAAAACCATGCTTGAATGACATAACAGAAGTTGGGACGTGGCGAAAAGCAGTTTTTGTAACGGCAARTGTACTTATCGTGATGACGCTACTTCCAGTGTGGGACGAGCTAGCCGAAGAGTTAGGTATAGGTCTTGTAACCTCATTATGATTTTACTTGTTGAGCTTAAAAGGCCATTTTTGTCTTGTAATAATGTGGGTTTTGCTATTTTTTGTTCTGTGCGCAGTCCTAACTGCAATTAGTCTTTTGTCTTTGTAATGTATATAACAAATTTAGAGGTGGCAATTCAGGTGTGTTCTGATCCGCGGGTCGGATTGCGAGGTGGGTGTGTGTTGGAAGAAGAGGTTGATGTGAACAACAGTTTCGTAAACCCTCAAGCGGAGGATCGAGAGCTCAAAGGCCAGTTTTTACGGAAATACAGCTGTTATTTGGGCATCCTCAAGCAGGAATTCATGAAGAAGAGAAAGAAAGGGAAGCTGCCTAAGGAGGCTCGCCAACAGTTACTCGACTGGTGGAGCAGGCATTACAAATGGCCTTACCCTTCGGTATGTATTTTATTAGCTAATGACAAACATTATTTTATTAAGCTCAAATATACTATTTATTTTATTTGTTTTAAATTATGTGTTCGTGGGTATTATATGTTTAGGGATAATTACGATATTGCTGGGGATTATTCTTTTTAAGATAATTACGATATTATTTTATTAAGCTCAAATATACTATTTTACGATAAATTCTGTGTTCTTGGGGATTATATGTTTAGATTCGATTTAATATTATATTCTTTCTGCTCATAATTCAAAACCCCTTTACCTTCAAGAAAATAATATGGTTACCCCGAAAAATCTATGATAGAACCCTTTTCAGGGTTCTTTTGTAATATTGGAATTTTTTGGGGTCTTTGTGTCATAGCCCCAAACCTGAGGATTTTTTTTGTGGGAAATTACAAAAATTTTATCAAGTACAATAAATTTCGAAAATATATGTTCTTCTACAGGTAAATAGACCATCAGTCATATTTATTGATGAAATTGATGCCAAGTATCGTGTGACACGCCATTGTTTGTTGGTAGTTTCTTAGTATTATACACATTTTGCTGGATCAAACAAGACATGATGAAATGCGTATTGTTGGCTGCCAATCTCCTGTTTATCAAAAGATCATGTTGTTAATAGATAATTTTCAGTTTTGAATAATGGATGCCTTAATTACTAAATTTGATTGTGTTCGGTGGTAATATGTTAATTTCTTATGAGAAGTTCTTACGTTTTCATTTTGCAGAGAGTGGTATTTTATGAAGACGGTGAGCCAATAGTTGATGGTGAATCTGGAGATCTTAAGGTTTCATGAAGACTTTATTTATTTATTTTTTTATTTCATATAGTTGAATAAAAAATATTAGTGTATTAATATTAGTTTTAGTTTGTTGTATTTTGGATTTTATTGAAACTTGGTGATATAATTAATATAATCACAATATTTATTATTATTGATTTTGGTGTATTCCTGCTTTTATTTCATTATTTTTTATTTTTTAAACTTTCTAGAAGGTAACTTTTGTAAAACCGTTCTAGTAAACTTTTTAGAACGGTATTATCAAAAATCCGATCTGGAAAGTATAACTTACCAGAAGGGTACCTTCTGGTAAGTTATACTTTCCAGAACGGTTTTTTCAAAATACCGTTCTGGAAAGTGCGAATTCTCAGAACGGTTTTCAAAATACCTTTCTCGAAAGAGAGATTTTTCAGAACGTTATTTTGAAATACCATTCTGAAAAGTCGCGATTTCCAGAACGTTATTTTGAAATACCATTCTGAAAAGTCGCGATTTCCAGAACGTTATTTTGAAATACCTCATCGCCGGCGCCGATTTCCAAAACGGTATTTCAAAATACCGTTCTGGAAAGTGCGACTTTTCAGAACGTTTTTTTGAAAAAAAACCTTTCTGGAAAGTGGCGAATCAATATGGTATGGTACCATTCTAGAACAGAAAAAATTATTTTCTAGAAACGCCTTTTTTTTTACCCTTCTAGTAAGGTCTGCCAATCTAGAAGGGTAAAAAAAGGTGTTCTCGGAAAGTACAGACTTTCTAAAATTATGTCAACTACAAGAAGGCACAGAAAGGCGTTCTGGATAGGCAGAATTACCCTTCTGGATATGCTGTTTCTGCACTAGTGCCTATACACATACACACACACACACCACAAATATATATTATATATATATATAATATATATAATATATATATATATATACTATATATATATATATATATATAGGGTTGGGTTCAAATGAAACCCTGTCAATATATGTGAACCTAGGGACTCATCTTGACCATTAGATTGGATAATCTTAATGGTTGAGAACATGACACGTCAGCAGGGTAATTATGTAAAATATTGCATTAATTTAATAAAAAGGGTATTTTGGACATATATCAACATTTCGAAAGAGCACTGCATTGCTCTTTAGAAAACACACGGGTAAAGAAAAGCACTACGACTGTATACAAAAAAGTATCACAAATTTCGTTTTATAAATAAATGTAATTAAATTTAAAAACCTGAATATTAAAAAGCATCACATGTGATTAATTTTAGCACTACATTACTGTATAAAAAAACACTGTTAAATTACGAGTAAGAATTTTGGATTTTTACTATATTTTAGTTCTTTTATAATAACGTAGCAATGCTTTTTTTAATATCTGGAGTGAGGAGTCGCCGGAGGTACTGGCTGCACCGATTACCGTCGCTGACTTTTGAATTTGGAGAAGGAGAATCCACCGTGCGCATCGGAGATGGTAGAGATAGAACGTCGCCTGAACGCCGCCGTCCTATTGGTGCCGCTCCGCCGTCGTGTGGCCGGCCGATTCGCCATCACCGTTGCTGCGCCGACTTTACTGGTTGCGAATCTTGGAGAAGAAAGGAAAATAAATAAATAAAGGGTGCAGACGGGTTTGAAGAAAAGAGGCTGGGTTCTAGGGTTGTGATTTGGGGAAGGTATTTAATGTGATTAAGAGTTTTGTAAGATTACATAAAGGACTTTGTCCTTCTATATTTATAATTTAAGAAATTTAAAAAATAAAAAAAATCTGATCCACACAAATTATTAGATCTAAGGCCAGGATTAGTCCCTAGGTTCACATATAATGACGGGGTTCTCATTTGAACCCTATCATATATATATATATATATATATATATATATATATATATATATATATATATATATATATATATATATATATATATATATATATATATACACTCTATTTGTTAATACTATTGATGCATTAGCTAATGTGTCAGCTAAGGTTTGCTTCGGATGACACATGTCTTTTGTTGGTAGCTCTGGATGTTGATGTGTCAGCGTCCGATTGTTCGTGTTAAAATGCTACATTTTTGAATTTTTTGTCATTGTATAGAATAGTACTTTTTTCATTTTCCCCTCTACATCAAAACCTAGTTTTTTTTTCTCTCTTTCTCTCCTTCTCGCCCGCCCTCTCTTCTTTAAACCAGAACCAGAAAAAACAAAATCATTTATTCTTCCCTCATTGAAATCTTTCGTTTCTCAATATTCAACCACTATGTTCATTCCAACTCTTTTTTAAAGTTATCATCCTTCCTATTTATTATCCCATTGTAAGTTTTTTTCTTTATTGTTTCTATAATTTCCTCTCGTGTGTTTTCTTTAAATTTTAATTTGATATGTTTTCGGATAAGATTATAAGCTCAAATTGCAAAGATCTAAAATAACAAATCAACATTTATTGGGGGATTGTGCTTCTGAAATTTTCATTTTGGGGGGATTGTTTTTTAATATATCACGTTTGATGTTTTGTCAATTTCTTACAACCCAAATATGATTTTATATAAACATGACAGATTTTATATTTCAAACATGGAGAACCTTATTCATCTGGGTACTCTCCATGTTTTATGTATGCAAAGACTGAAAATAAAGATTTCAAACTGGGATTTTATGATCGGAATTAAAAATCTGGTGTTTGGAATTTTTATGACAATAATCTGAGTACCTTATTAAGATCGAGGAAAATTTCATATACTACCTTATTAATATAAAATTTTCATGTTTATCTCAAATTTATTCTTGGAATTATTGAATTAAAATTAAAATATATATCTTCAATTTAGCATGATTACATTAAATATAGAGGTTCTTCGTTACAAACTTTCCATGTTTATCTAAAATTGATTAGTATATATAATTATAAATTCAAAATTTAAAACAGATCCCTAATTTCATCACATTCCTTCAATTATGTTATTTCTATTGCACATTATTGAGATACACCACTCCTTTCATCTTTTTTTTAAGGAATTCAATGATGTTTATAAATTAACTATATAGATATATAAATACATTAATCGAATTGAGTTAGTTAATTTATAATCAGTATAATTAAAAGGTAAAAAATACAGTTTTCGTATGAATTACATTCTCAAACCAAAACATATCCTCCCAAAATTCAAGGCAGTTGATGTTAATTTAACAACTTCATATATTATGTTTGAGTTACAAAAAGACTAAATATATGGTACATCTACTATCTAAATTACAATTAAATTAAAAACACCCAAAAATAAAGTACCTGCTTGGTTGTACTTTTTGAAAGTGCTTATAACTTACTCATTCTCGTTTATCTCTTTTAGTCTGTTTGGTAAGAACCAATAATAAGCTCTTGATAGTTTATTCTGCCTAATAAGCTCATGTTCAGAAAAAGTTAAAAATCGTAGATTTTTCTAATAAGCTCTTACCTTATTTGGAAAAATCTTTTCTTATCATTTTATATTGTAAAAAATATCTTATTTATAAACTAATATATTACTTTATATTTTATGTAAATATTTTTATTAGTCATAAATAAAGTTTTATTTATTATTATAATTGTTTTGTTTATTGTTTTTCATGTATTTCTCTTATTTCTTGAAAAAATATTTTGGGAAGTCTTTGTAATTATTATAATTTTATTTCTTTTATTTTTTATATTTTTCTTATATTTTATTTATTATATTTTATGTATTTCAATCATGTCTATATTGGTAAATTAACCTTCAACCAGCTACTTTAATCAACTAATTTACCAAGCACTAATTTAAAATCAGCTACCAACTACTAGCTATCAGTCATCAGCTATCAACTGTTTAAATCTACTCAACCAATCAGACACTAAGTCAACCAAAACTTATTCCCTTATTGAACTTAACACCAAATTGAGTCAATATGGTTGGTTTAATTAACAATTATTTATTCGATTGACAAAATTGATGCCTTAATTATTCAAAATTATGCTTTATTTACATGTTCTCAAGTTTATAAGATATATTTTTATTTTTTTTCTTATTGTTTTGGTTATGAATTTAATATTAATTGGGAATTTCTTAAATTTTATTAAATTCTTATATGGACTAAATAAAATATGAAATAAACTCCCTAAATTAAAATTTTAATCTAAAAGCGCACCAAGATCAATCCTTAAGCTAATTCAATCAAATGTAGTTTTGCATGACTTACATTCATTTTACACACTAAACACATTTAATTGACCATATCGATTTGCATATTTAAATATACAAGTTCAGAATTTATATTAGGTTTAAAAAAACATAAAACCCGTGTCTGTGTCTCTTGTGTAGTAATTTTAATAGTTAAGTATTTTTAATTGATATACATATCTATATATAAAATTGACATTAAATATATAATTGATGTGTATTTTCTCTCATTTATATTATATTTAACTGTATTGACAAGTCATACACATTTAATTGGTTAAATTATGTTATATATAAATGACGTCAATATGGTTTAGCTTGCCAATAATTTATTCTCTTTCAAATTTATCCCAAACCCTGTCATACTTCATTTAATTCTAATTTACTCTCATAGTTAAATACTTATGAATTTAATAATGATTGTATTAATTGATTGATTGATATGTATATATAAAAGTTATACCATCTTAGCTAATTAATTTATATGAATATATTTTACCATTTAAAATCTTAGGGGCAACTTATAAATGTCTTAAGTGTTTGGTTTAAAATCCACAATAAAAAAAACTTATAAATAAGTTGGAGTTATAAAAGTAACTTAATTTATTTACATATGTTAGAAAAACAATAGCCTTAATGTTATTCACAATGCATCCATGTCCTCCTACTATGACTTGTCTTTTTGTGGGAGATGATATTTATTAATATATCCCTTTTTCCATTTTTAATATTGATGTTATTATTAATTTAGAAATTAGTATTGTTGTAAGTCTGAGTGCTTTAATATTTATTTTTTTATTATTACTTTTGAGTCAGAGCCCTTTTATTTATTAGTTTTGAATTTATTACGAATTTCCAATTCTTAGAAAATATTCAATGTTGACTACTGCCGCCAGACTGATTTATTGTCATTCACCCGCGATTGCTGCTAGCGGATATAATTCATTGAATTTTGTGTATTAATGAAATTTATGTAATAGAGATTTTGTAATTGCGGATTATTTTTTAGAAACAAATGCCTCTTGGTAACAACTAAGATTATTATTATAATATTTATTTCAATTAATTTTTCTTTGGCAGTTGGATAGTTATTGATTTTAGAAAGTGAGATTATTCATTTGATTTTTGTAGTTTTTATAATTAATTATTTTTACAAATCCCGTGTATCACACGAGTGTTACACATGTGTTATTTGATAAGATATTCAAAATATAAAATTATCAGAAGACTAGTGTACAGTTACGGGCAGTAGTGTCGCGATTTCTCGAGTTAATAGGCGTAAATGTAACACCCCAAATTATGAGACTACCTAGGAAAGCTCAATAGATTTGATTGGTAAAACTCATACCAACAAGGTGCATCTTCTTTTTTGGAAGCCCTCACATCGAAACTCCAAAGTTAAGCGTGCTTGGCCTGGAGTAGAGGTGGGATGGGTGATCCCCTGGGAAGTTTTTCCAGAGTGCGCATGAGTGAGGACAAAGCGCGCTAGAAAAGATTGCAACGCATATGGAAAGCCCGTGAGGGAGAAGGCCCCAGTAGAGGGAGGACAAAGCGCGCTAGAAAAGATTGCAACGCGTATGGAAAGCCCGTGCAACGCGTATGGAAAGCCCGTGAGGGAGAAGGCCCCAGTAGAGGGAGGACAAAGCGCGCTAGAAAAGATTGCAACGCGTATGGAAAGCCCGTGAGGGAAAAGGCCCCAGTAGAGGGAGGACAAAGCGCGCTAGAAAAGATTGCAACGCGTATGGAAAGCCCGTGAGGGAAAAGGCCCCAGTAGAGGGAGCCCAAGATCGGGATAGCCCACGACTATAATCTTGAACCCGTAGGAGCCACCTCTAGAATCCCAACGCCTGGCAACGGACCCTGAGATGGCTTAATCATGATGAGGACGTCGCGAGTTGAATGGGGGTAGATTGTAACACTAACACCCCAAATTATGAGACTACTTAGGAAAGCTCAATAGATTTGATTGGTAAAATTCGTACCAACAAGGTGCATCTTCTTTTCTGGAGGGTAGATTGTAACACCCTAAATTATGAGACTACCTAGGAAAGCTCGTAAAACTCATACCAACAAGGTGCATCTTCTTTTCTGGAAGTGAGTGAGGACAGAGCGCACTAGAAAAGACTCATGTCGGTAAAGTGGGACTAACCATCAGGTCTTGAGGGCGATCCTGGGGCGTTACAGTAAAGAGTTAAAAATTATATGCTGAGACGATGATAGTATTTTTAATAAGACAATTATGTAGGAAGTTTTCTAAAATTTAAACTGAACAATATTTTTTTTCATTGCGTTAATAATTCACTTTATGAGATTAATAATTTTTTATATAAATGTTATGTTTTTATGCCTTTTTCGATATGCCCGCGTAATGCGCGAGTTTTCAAACTCTCTATGTGTGTGTGTGTGCGTGCGTGCATGTATACTAGTTTAACACCCGTGTGTTACAAGTGATTTATGAAAAGATAAATATAAAAAATATTTATGACCATTATAGAGTTTCTAAATCAAAAAATAAGAAAAATTCAAAAGATATCGTATTCTCAGTTCGTGTCTTCTAAAATGACTAGATACTATTTATTAACTATTATTATTTATTGTTAAATATTTTTTTATTTTAATGTTTAGATTAAATACGTAAATAAACTCAAAACTTGTTACATGGGCAATGCGTGTCTAATTTCTATTGATTTTTTATTAACTATTTTTATATTTTAATATTTAAATTAAATTATATAATAATTCTTAGTTATATACTTAGAGAAAGTCAAAAGATGTCATATTCAACCCGTGTACTGGTGTCTAATCCTATATATTAATTCAAAATACCCATGACCTATGTGCCTATTTCGTATGTTTTGTTTGACAATAAAAGTTTATGGTGTTTCGGTTGCTTATGTGTCATTCGAGCCTAATATCTACCTAATTTAATATTTTTCTTTTATTATATTTTGGCTAATTCAATCTTCTCCTCTATTTAATTCAATACTTTCTTTTTATTCTCCTAATATAAAAATATAAATAAGTCATATATAATTAGTAGAAAATATTTAAATTAGTTATGTTAATTTAAAGACAAATTATATATGAAATAATTTTAATTACAAAAAAAACTTAATTATGAAAATAATTAAATAAGTTGTATTTATAATAAAAGTTAAATAATTTTATTTTTGGGATTTTAAATATTTTATATAGGTAAATGAAGAGTTATTTGCAAGAATATAAATATAAATAAATATTAGTAATGAATTCAATCTAAACATAAAAAATATAAATTATATAATAATAATAATAATAATAATAATAACAATTATTATTATTATTACTTATTAATTAATATTAATTGGACACCAGTATAATGCCACACAGGTTGGGAATATAACAATGTAAATAAAATTAATGAATTCAATGTAAATAATTTAATAAAAATAATTAATTAATAGATATTAGACAGGAGTTTAGAATGAGCCATCTTTTGAATCTTTCTTCATATGTAAATCAAATTATTAATGAATTTAATCTAAATATTAAAATAAAATATTATTTAATAATTATAATAATTAATAAATAGATTAGAAATGTCCAAGGCACAAATTGATAGTACATCATTTGGACTTCTTACTTTAGATTTAAAACTTTATAATTATCACAAATATTTTTATATTTTTCTTTTGATAAATAAACTTATATATATATATGTGTGTGTGTGTGTGTGTGCGCGCGCGCGCGCGCGCTGATGGATAGATAATTATCACAAATATTTATTATATTTATTTTTGATAAACTTCGTGTATATACGGTGTTACAGTAGTATAAATATACATATATATGTACAAACTAGTTTGGAAACTCGCGCTTACGCGAGCATATCCAGTAAATATATATATAAAAAATTAAGTTCAAAATTTTAGTTAATAATACAACGTATTGAAATTGTCCACTTGAGGTTTTAGAAAACTTTCTTGTAAACAACATTTGCCGTCCTATTAACAATATTACTATCGTCATCACAATTTAAGAATTTTAATCATTTACGACTCTTAACTCGAGAGATTGCGACGTAGAGTTGACCGTGGCTAAAAACTGGTCTTGGCAAAACAAATCCACATTTGAGAGAGTTTAACCCTAACTCTTATTTATAGTCATTGCGAAGCAAACAATAAGCGAAAACTGTCTCCTTTGAAATTTGAACGGAACCCTACTATACGAAGGGCTCAATGCCATTCGTGGGATGTAAACTTTCATCCCAACATTAGTTCCTGACAAAATCTTTGCTTCAATAATGCGATCTCCAAGTTGGGTAACAACTAATCTAGTACCATTGCATAATCTTGAAACTTGGTCCATGTTTCGAATCAACATAACTGGAACTCCAAATTTAATTTTAATTTCAAAATATGATTGGGGATTAATATATCAGTGGTATAAATTTTGTACGATTCCTTTATATCTGAAAAAAAAAACATAAATAACGTATGAACTTGTTAAATACTAACCAATTTATTGGTTGTGGAGTATTTATGGATAAATAGTTCATTCCGTGGGCAAGATAATTTCTAATTGTGGATTTCAATTGAATTAGAAATATTATGAAGAGAAAATAAAAATAATACTTTATAAGTATTCGACTTCAATATATGTTGTAACTGGATATTTGGAGTTACATAATCTAATTAAATGAAGCAGATAAAAGAATTCAAATAAACATACAAAGTTATTTTTATAAGAATATGATACACAAATGCTCTAATATGATACACTATGGGAAGACATTGTTTTGTATGCATGGAATTTACAACCAACAGTTGCTCCGTAACAAAGGAAACTACTGGTAAACCGAAAACTGAAAAGTAATTCAAATAAATATGAATATCCTCGTTATTAAATGGGCTATTTTAAAGAATAAAGCCCTCAACTAATTTTGTAAGTTCAACAATTCTAAATCAGTTTCATCCAAGTTTGAAGAATGCCACTGCAAGCAAAAGGGCCTTTCCAAATTTTTGGTTGTATCCTCGTTATACACCCGTGAAACTCTCTGCTTCTACAAAATAAAATAAAATAAAATAAAATAAAAATGAATCTAAAAATCAAGCTCATAAATAAAAACTACCCTAACTGCTGATTATCCGGCTTGATGATGGTCTATAAAAATATTGGCACAACACTTGAAGTCATTTAATTAGGTAGAAGAATGAGATGACTACGTATTATAGGACAAAATTATTGAACTGGCACAACAAATAATAATTATGAACGGGCCTCTAATAGTTCTTTCAAGATTAAAATAACTTCTAATGTATAAGTTTTTCACGATTAATAACTTTTTTCTGAAAATATTTCCTAATTGCAAACAGACCCACTTACCTTTCAATATTTATGTTTTTAAATATTTATGAAACTGCACTTGAAAGTTTTTTCTAATTACAAATGACCCACTTATTTTTCAATCAATAAATTTTTAATTTTTAAAAAGTTGTCCGTGAGACTTTTTCCTAATTACAACATTAAATATTGAAACAACATAAACAATATTAGTTTCTCAAAAAAAAAAAAGATAAGTTTTCTCTAATTACAAATGAACCCTCTTATCTTTCAATCTATAAAATTTTCAATATTTAAAATATTATACCTGAATGTTTCTGCTAATAACAAACGGGTACACTTATCTTTCAATCTGTAAGTTTTTCAATATTTACAAAAATTCCCCTGAGACTTTTTCCTAATTACAAAGAGACTCAATTATCCCTCAATCCATAAAGGTTGAGTATTTTAATAACTAACCCTAATATTTTCTCATGATTAAAATTAACTTTAAATCAATAATTTTTTCATGATTAATAACTTTTTTCTGAGATTTTTTCCTAATTACAACAGACCCACTTATCTTTCAAATTTTATGTTCTTCAATATTTATGAACCTACCCCTAAAAGTTTTATCTTTCAATCTTTATAATTTTCAATAGTAAAAAAACTGCCCTTGAGACTTTTTCCTGATTACAAAGAGAACCATAAAAATTGAAACAATATAAATAATATTAGTTTCTCAATATTTTAAAAAATACCCCTGAAAGTTATTTCTAATTACAAATAGACCCATTTATATTTCTATATTTAAATTTTTTTACTATTTAAAAAACTATCCCTGAAGTTTCTCGGAATTACAAATAGGCCCTCTTATCTTTCAATCTGTTAGTTTTTCAATATTTAAAAAAATACCCACGAAACTTCTTCTATATTAAAAAGAGACTCATTTATTTCTCAGAGGTTGAATATCTTAAAAACTTGCCATAATAGTTTTTTATGGTTAATAACCTTCTTAACTACACAAACAAATAAGAAAAGGAAAAAAAATAAAAAAAAAAGAAAAAGAGAAAAGAAGGAAAGGAAGAAAAGCATAATAATTTCTCAAAAAGGGAAAAAGAATGAAAAAACTGGTCAATAGACCCTGGGTATATGCCATCATTACACATTCACAGATGACACAACTTTAATATTTCTCAAATGTTATAGTCTTTATGTCTTCCTCTTTCCCCACTCCCCAGTTCTTAAAGTTTAAAAAGAAGAAGAAGAAGAAGAAGAAGAAGAAGAAGAGAAGAAACTAATCCCATATTACATACACTGTCATGGTTTTCTATTCAATGTGAACTATCTAGTTTATATATGAACTCAATTTTAATAGAAGCTTGCTTAGAGTTTAGAGTCATCATAATCAAATATATGGATCCAGCAAAAAAGAAATAAAATCAAATTACATGTTCTGCTTCCAATGCTTGTAGATTTGATTTTTTCCTAATTAAGATTACCCCCATCTCAATAATATTCAATTACTTTAATAATTTTTAGACTTGTACCATTCAACCATCACTTACTTAAGCAAACAAATAGCTATAACTAATTTCAAATCACCCCAACCTCTTAAGAAACATATATTTACTAACGAATTGTCTAAAAAGTACTTGTACATGATAGACAATCTTAAGCCACGTAAGTGTAGGGTTGGTAACAAATATATTCCCAAAACCCCCACAAAACATTGTATCTGTTAAAAAACTAGTACAATTTCATTAATCGAAATTAAGCGGGCTTCTCATATGTGTTTTGCTCTCCGAATGCAGCAATTTCACTTCTGATCATACCAGCCATATCGGAACGCGCAATAATATGAGTGTTATCCAACACGTGTATTATAAACTTGCGCGACTGAGGAAATGAAGCATTCATGTTAATGATGAACTAGACCATTGGAATGTCTCTGCACAAAGAATGAGACGATATTACATGAAAAAAAGGCCATTTTCAGTAAGCATGGTTATATATGAAACTCTCTAGGTTAAAACCATGGTTCTGAAAACCGGACCGGACCGGACCGGCCGGTTCGACCGGTTCAACCGGGAACCGGTCACCACACCGGTCCGGTTTTTATGTGCAAACCGCCAGACTCAAAAACCGGTCAAAAACTGGTCAAACCAGTCATGAACCGGTTGGACCGGTGAACCTGTGACAGGTTCAACCGGTTTTTTTGATTTTTTTGGTTTTTAATTTTTATATTAAATAAAAATTGACGGGGTCTTATTTTTTTTATTTGGAGTACAAATAAATACAAATTATGATGGTTAATTTTATTTTATTTTGAAGTTGTTGGACTTGGAGTGATGATATTAGAATTGAACTATTTTATTTGATTTTTCTTCATTATATTTAATTCAACTACATTTTTCTATGTTGTATTGTGGTTGATGAATTCATATTTATTCATATGGACTCTTTGAATTAAATTTTAAAATATTTTATAATCATATATTTTATTAATCTAATTTATTATATTTATTTATAACATATTTAATATTGGTACACACACACACACATACACACACACACACACACACACACACATATATATATATATATATATATAATCGGTCCGACCACGGTTGAACCTGTGAACCACTGAACCTGTAACTTTACCGGTTCGATAACCGGTCCGGTTTTCAAAACAATGGTTAAAACATGAAGGCGAAAGTGAAAAAGAAAAATACAGCATATCATCATCAATTTCAGACAGAAACTGCTAAATTGAACACTTATAATACAAAATTTACCATGAGATGTACAATCACCATGATTAAAGGAAATCAAATTGTGAGAGAACGGACTGTGATAACATTATACGTGATTCAAGAAAAAAACACACTAATGATAAACTTATAAAGAAAAAGAAAACAACGAACCCCAGTGCCTCATTCTCCAATCTTTATATCAAGCGGACTTTTCAATGTGCAAACTAAAATATCAGCACGATAGAAGTAAAGTGCGCTCATGAAGGGGATTTTCTTCATATATATATATATTAATCAGAATAAATCCATAAATTACAATCACCAAAAATAGAAGAATCTCAGCACAAACACACACACACACACACACACACACACATATATATATATATATATATATATATATATTATTTGTATATAAACATAGCAAAAAAATTACATTGATTTGGATAAAAAAAATCATTTTGGAAAATCGTTCGAATTTAGCAGACTTAGAAAAACCACAATTATTATCAAATATAAGTGTTATATCCCGACTTAAATACATTCGTATCAGAAAAGGAATATCGAATGATTCAAATAATCTATAAAAAAAAATACATAAATTGGATCTGATTTTTCTTTTCAAATACACACGCAACAGCAAATCAAACAATTAAATATAAAAATCAATATATACAAAGTCTGAAAATTAGAATATACAAAGAATGAATATAAACGATTCAATATGAAAAATGGATACTAACTATTCAAACCCGATTTGTCATTATAAAAATTAGAATATACAAACACTCCATGAATATCACCATTTCAATAAATATTTTAACATTCATAAGAATTAAATTCAAAGTCACTGACCAATTCATAAAATTTTTAAGAAATCAAAATAATAGACAAAATTTAGAAAAAGGAAGTACAAAATAATATTGAAAGACGCAGCACAAAAAGAAACTTACCCGATAATCCAAATATCTAACATTTTTCATTAGAATCTTAAGAACATATCCCCACAAACATCCTATTAACCTGTTGATGACGTATTTCATCAACTGGGTCAGCCAAAGCAGAATCTATAAATCTACGAAGGATCATTCTTGTTATATAAATAAATAAATAAAAAGAACATAAAATGAATATGAGTGCCAAGAAACGTCACAGATCTCAAGAAATCCGGATTGAGAATGAAAGCATGTACCAATCTCTCTTGCATCCCCACTAAAATAAGCTCATAGAAATGAAAAACAAAAAATAATTTACAGTGAATCAATAATTTTTTTTTAAACAATACATCAAACCTAATTCAAACATAACAAAGACTGATTATTAAATTCAATTTCGACATTTTTGAAAAAAAAAATAATTTTGTCAAAATCAAATTTTGACAAACAAATCAAAGAATCCTTCATACAGATATAATTTTGTGAAAACCAAATTTGTCAACAAATCGAATATTTAAAAACAAATTCAGCAAACAAATCGAACCAAACATAAATTTTGTCAACAAACTTAACCAAATTAAAAATCTCAATGAAAAAACAAATATCTGATACAAATCATAGATCGAAAAAAATATATAAATGATATATTTATACACATGATTGACTTTCTGGGCATCTCCACCTGTAATAAACACTCGACAATTCTTTTTGCCGAAGCTCAAACAATTCACATTGCCGCGTGAGCAACAAATTCTCTATATTATATTCAGTCAAAAATAGACAAATTACAGCAGAAAATGTACAACTTTGCAAGTTTGGCTTACACTAATCCAACCTAAAAACAGATAAATAATAAATAAATAAATTTTCAAAAGGAGTGGACAAAATTAATCAATCAGTGTTTGTTTTTTTTCCTCAAGAACTTGCTTACAGTCAACAAACTAATAAAGTAGTCTTTTTTTCTCAAATACTTGCTTACAGTCAACAAAGTAATAAAAGAATACCAAATTTGAGAAAATTAAAAAACTAAAAAATAAAACAAATTTTATTGAAATACCAACAATTTAGTAAGCTGGTAATTTCAAACAACATATAGACCAATAGAAAGTATAATTAACAACAAATTCTGCAAACAAATCGATCCAAAACAAAGATTTTGTCAACAAACTTAACCAAAATAAAAATCCCAATGAATCCCATTGAGATTTTACATCGAAATTTGTTGGGAGAGCAATTTGAATTTTTTTTTTTTCTAATGAAACGCGGATTTGTAAAAAAAACACACACATACACAAATATCCGATACAAATCATAGATCGACACAAATCATAGAGCGACAAATATATAAATGATATATTTATACACAAATCATAAATCAAATTATACATGATATAATCATAGATCGATAATATAAAATTATTAAAAATAGATATTCCTACCGATTCATAGATCGAGATATATATACAGTATAATATTCACAGGAATCATACTGTTATCATATATCAACACAAATCGTAGATCGATAATATTCCCAAATCAAAAATCATACATATACGGAATATAAACAAAAAAAAAACAATTAGATACAGAAACACAGAGATCCAAAAAAATATCCTAGAAATAAAACAAAACTCAAATTTGTGATAAAGAAACAACAAAACCCAAACAAAATTCAAAAAATACATACTGCATTTTTCGAAGGCCTAAACCATGATTACGCAGTCGTCCATGATATTTAGATCTCATCACCAAATAGAAGTAGATCGAAAAACACTAATCAAAAAGTTAATATGAAAGACTATACCAAGGCAGATCCGCAACTATTATGTACAGGAAATTGTTTAACTAAACTGGGAAAAAAAGGGTTATGATTAACCTTCTAATTTGTGATGAGATGTTTATGAATCGTTTATGATTAACCATCGATATTTCATGTTTAACTCTTTGATTTTAGTAGCAGATAAGAAGAGAGAGTTTATGAAATTTTTTTCTTACGGGTGTTGCTGAATGAGGAAAAGAGGCGAGAGAGAGAGAGGGAGAGGTAGGTGAACAAAACCCTAGAAAAAATGAGTTTGGATACAAATGGTAAAAATTTGTTATTTATATCAAGAGAAAAAAATCTAAAAAAGGAAGAATTTCAATACATTTCATGAGAGGGTGACACATCCGATTTTGAAGACACCATACAATGACACTTGTAATTAGGATCAGGCACAAGTTGACACATCAACCATGTGTCAACAGAATTAACATATAGGGTGGATTTTATACAAATTGAAGTAATAATACATCATATACAAACAATAGGATTTATTTTATATACTAGTTCTGGATGCTACATCTGCTAATATAATTAACACATACTACATTATAAATTTGTTTTAATTATCTTTATTATTATTCTTGTATAAGTCCATGCCTAAACTTGATCATTCATTTCATTAAGAACAATTGTAACACCAATTTAGCTTTATGGTCCGTTTGGTTGAGCTTATATGAGTAGTTAATAGTTGGTGACTGATAGCTGATAACTGATAGGTGGTAGTTCATAGCTGATTGTAAATACTGCTTGGTAAATTAACTGATAGAAGTAGCTGATTGAAAATTAATTTATCAATATAAACATGATCGAGAGATATAAAAAAAAATAACAACAATAATAATAAATAGATTTTGAATAATAAACGAACACTTACTAAAAAGTATTTTAAGAAATAAGAGGAAATATATAAACAATAATACCAAAATATTTATATTGATAAAATAATTCTTATGTATAAAAAATATTTATGTAGAACTACAAAATAGTATGCTAGTAAATGAAATATAATATTTTATAAAATTTAGAATAATAAATAAAGACTTCCTAAAAAAATATAAACAGTGATATATAAATAATTAATTTGAAAACAAATATTTTATTATGTCTAAAAATAATATTTATTGAGAACTACAAAATGATATGTTATTATATAAAAAAATATAAAGGAACAGGATAAACAAGAAATTTTCTCCAATCAGCCATTAGCTGATTAGAAAAAGCTACATATTATAGGTTTTTGTGAGACTGGGCTTTTTAGGTTTAAGGTCGGCTTGTTTGAGTTGATTTGAGAAACCGATAGTTGGCGACTCATAGTTGATAGGTGATAGCTGATAGTTCATAGTTGATTGTGAAATACTGAACTGATTGAAGGTTAATTTACAAATATAAACATGATTGCGAGATCTAAGAAAATAATATACATAAAAATTGAGAAAGCTATAAAATAATAATAAATAAATTTAAAATAATAAATAAAGATTTTCTAAAAAGTTTTAAATTATGAACAAAATCTATAAACAAAGATACCAAAATAATTATATCGATAAATAAAAAGATTCTTACGTATATAAATAATATTTATATATAAATATAAAATAATATGTGAGTATATAAAAATTAATATTTTATAAATTTAGAATAATAAATAAAAATTTCATAAAAAAAATATAAAAACTTATACCAAAATAACTATTTTGATAAATAAATATTTCATTATGTATAAAATTAATATTTCTATAGAACTATAAAATAATATGTTAGTATATAAAAATATATTTTATAAAGGAAAAAGATAAAAAAGAAATTTTCCCCAATCAACTATCAGGAACTGATTAGAAACTTCTATCAAGTAGTATAAAAGAATTGAGTGGAGGTGAATAAGCTATCAACTCCTTCGAACCTCTCGACCAAACGATCCTTAATCAGCTATTAATAACTGATTAGAAACCTTTGCTATACGAAACAAAAGGCTGATTGTTGATAAATAAACTATCAGGTTCTTTGAATCTCTCAATCAAACGACTTGTCAACGTTTATCATTATAGTGAATCACACTTTCCAATTATAACACCAAACACCATAGCATGCTCTTGGGCCACTTTAATCATATCTCCTTGCCTAAATGTCGCCTTGATTTGAGTAATTTAGATTGGTATGCCCACACATCTCTTGAAGCAATTATGTTTGAAAATAAGAGGAGACAAGATCAACAAAGTAGCTCTGGACATTAGAAACCATAGACGAGATGGCTGACAAAAATCTCTATTATATTTACTATTATGGACCGACTCATGCAGCATTCGACCCCGGACTTGCTTATTCAGTAAAATCCTCATACATTATGCTAAAAGTCGTATACAGATTCCTGTTCTCATTCATATTCACGTGATTGGTATGTTATTTTCGTTGTTGGGAATCATCATTCCATGATGATCCGTATGCCCAAATTCATGGGAACAGTCATTCATTCACTCCTCATGGTATTAGAGCTATTCTTGCACAGCAAAAAACAAAACAAACAAAAAAATGTGAATGCCATAATTTTACTATTAATATTTTTTATTTTGAAATATTTTATTTCCTAATATATTCTCATATTTTAAAAACACGATAGTAAATTTAGAAATAAAAAGTACCTATTAAAAATTTAGATATGTTAATTTTCATATCATAAATCATACCAAATTGTTTTCCCAATATTTGGTATTCTACTTGCATTTAAATTTCTGTTGATTTTTATTAATAAATAATAAAAAAAATTAGAAAAAATTGTCAAATAGTCCTCCAAATTAATAAATAATAAAAAATTAGAAAAAATTGTCAAATAGTCCTCCAAATTGAGGGTCCATTATCTATTAGTCCTACATCAAATTGTCTCTAATTTTTTGGTCAATTAATAATTTAAAATTATGACATGAAAATACTACAACGTTATATAGTTTTGCATTTGGTCATTAACTTATCTCATTCTTTCCCATATACAACATAAGATTTTTTTCACTTTAGTGAGAATCTCTTATAAAAGGCAATAAAAATTTCTAATTTATATACGAAAATGTAAGAAATTCTTTTAATTTATACTCGAAAACATAAGAAAACATCTTGATTATGTCTGAAATTTCTTAATTTATGTTTTGAAAATTTTTGGGCCCAAAAAAATTGGCCATAAAAAATTCTCGTCGGAAAAATCGCCGTCGGTGATTGTCGAGGTGGTGATGGTTGTTATTGATATTATTATTGTACTATTTATATTATTATTTAATAGAGGATAACCTTATAATTGTATAATTAAGGTTGGTCTGCTTGACCATGTGTAATTATTGGATTATTTGACAAAACTGTTTTTACTTGTGATATATTTGTCAATTGCCCTATAAGATTAATGATGGTTTTACACGTTTGCTTTAATTGTTTTATTTATTTCTAATCAACCAATATAAAAAGTGTGTCTTTTGTGGTTATTAATGATTTATTCAATCTTTAAGTATCACCCCTTTATATTAATGTAATGTTTTTGTATAATTGTTTTTCATGTTTTGTTTGGTAAATAAGAAATTACGTTGTATCATTCGCTTATATATCATCCGAGCTTAGAATCTATCTAATTCAGTATTTTTAATAACAGTAATCAATAAATAGTGATTGGATAAGACATGAGTTGAGAAATCGACATAATTTAGATTTCAGATTTAAATTTTATAATTATTACAAACACTTCTTATATTTATATTTTGATAAATTCCATATAATACATGGGATTAAACTAATTAGTCTAATTAGTATTGTATTCATCTTTCTCATTTTGATAACCAATCACATAAAATGTAATGCTTATGTAGTTATATTCTTAAGGGCAACTCTCTTGTCAGGCTGAACTAACGGATCATCCGTTAAATTAAAATTTTATACCAGTACATTATAGTAGACAAACCAATACATTATTATAAAAAACCAATATATCATATTACCAATACATCATAGCACGGGTCAGAGATTTATGAAAATCAATACTTTCAAGTACAAAAACTAATACATCATATTACAAAAATTAATACATTATAGTATCGAGTCAGATAGTTTAACGGATTACAACCCGTTAATCTGGAGTAACTCAAGTATTTGCCTTTTCCTAATATACATTCAAGTCCCATTAATAGCCATTCAATATTAATACCAATCATGTCGTCAGTATTTTAATTATCTTTCTTGTAAAGATAGTAACTCCATTTTGAATAATGTCGTTAGCAGTATGTGGTTAGTAGTACAGATGTTAGCTGCATGAGTTAGTTAGAAGGAGGGTTTTGGTCAGGTGCAAATCTCCATCTTGCATGTATAAATAAAGTTTTGTAACCCCAATTAATCAAACTTTATGATTTTGTTCCATCATCTTCTTCATGTATTTTCTCTATAAATCATGATTCAGAACATGGTATCAGTTTTCTAAATTTCGCTACAATCTTCTGGTAATTTCTCTTCAATTTCTTGATCAAATTTGTGGTTTCTAGTCTGCGTCATCTATGGCGACTACAAATCCAGCTTTTGCTGCACTTTCTTCACCCGGGTGATAATCTGGGGTTGTGGTTGTCTATGAGCCTTTTAATGGTGACAACTATGTTTCATGGAGCAGACCAATTTTGATGGCTCTCAACGTTAAGAACAAATCTAGTTTCCTTGATGGTTCTATACATCGTTGTAGTATAGTGGTGAGTATTCCGCCTGTCACGCGGGTGACCCGGGTTCGATCCCCGGCAACGGCGCCATTTTGTTAGAAGATTTTTAGTGGTGATGAATAAATCATCGGGTTCTTGGCTTGGTATTATCGAAAATCGATTTAATTGTAAGTTTCAAGGTGTTTCAAGCTTGGAAAATAGAAAGGAAAATGAAAATAAAGCAAATAAACTATCTAAACTAAACTAGAAAATGAAAGTACAAATTGGTAGGATGCCTCGTCGGATGCCTCAAATAGAAAATGCAAAGCAATAAAGGAAATAAGCAAGAAAATGCATTGTTTCACCAAGTACAAGCATGCATGCACAAGGTACAACTATGCATAAAATCTTAAATAAAGCAAATTAACTAAAATTGAAAGTATGAATGGATAAAGTAATGAAAATAGACGGGAAAGTTCAAAGCTTTATGAAGAATAACAAGTAATGAAAACTAGATCTAAGATTAAGCATGAAACAAAGCACAAAAATTTAATTCAAAATAAAGCATGTGTAAAACTCAAAATCAAGATGATCCAAGAGCCAATCTATGGTCTAGATGTGTCACTCATCTAGATTCCATAGCCAATTCATATGTTTCATCATGAATTCAAGGTGTTAAGGCTAAAAGCATGAAATGGAGAAAAATGCATGAAACATATGAAATTACTTGAAATTAAACAATTCAAGGACTTGATCTATGATCTAGATGTGTCACTCAACTAGTATTCATAGCCAATTCACAAAATCAAGCACAACTTCTAATACCTAAGGCAAAAAGCATAAAACAAATGAAGAACAAATCATGAAATTAAAAGAAAGCTTACTAGAATTAAAGAGAGAATCCAAAAACTTGATTGAAATTGCAAAGAATTAAAAATCTAAGGGAGTACTTGGATCATTCTTGAGCTTACAAACCCAAGGCAAAGTTTGAAAATTAAATCTAGAGAGAGAAAATTATCTCAAACCCAAGCTTGGGTTGGGAGGAAGTATCTTACAAAATGAAAGAGAGGTTCTATTTATACAAGTTAATTAGGGGTAAATGGGTCCATGCCTTGCTCAAGTCAAGTGGAGGGTTTTATATAGTCATTAGCAGGGGCAAACTCATCAAAATGCGCTTCATTCCTGGACTTTCATTCGATCGACTGAGGTCCAGTCGATCGACTACGGGCAGTCGATCGACTGCTTATCAGAAAAGTCTGCAACTCTCTGTCGATCAGTCGATTTTTGATGGCTGCAGTCGATTTCCTCAGGACCAGTCGATCGACTGCCTCGCCAAATTGCAGTGCTCTCTGATGGTCAGTCGATCCTCTAGTCGATTTCTTGGCTAGCAGTCGATCGACTGAGGGCAGTATGGGCAGTCGTTCGGGCAGTCGTCCGGGCAGTCGACTTGGCTTGATCTTCCTCGTTTCGGCACGGTTCCTTGAGTTTCAACGCCTCGACTCGCTCCTTACAACTTTTAGCGTCGGTCTAATACCTCGTGCCACCTACAACATACGAATTTAGATTCAAACCCCATGGCTCGTCATCAAGAAACGCATATATCAAGTTTCAATACTACAAATGGGGGAATGACCGAAAACCTAACGACAATGACTCAAAACGACTAAAAATAATGCTAAACCCTAACTATAAAAACTAAAAAAAACACAATAATTACATGCAAAACAACGACCTCTACCGCACTTTTTCAAGCATGGCATAGGGCAAATAATTTCGTTCTCTCATGGATTCCTAATTCTATCAATAAAGAAATTCGACATCGCCTGCTTTACTAAAATTCTCTGCAAGAGGTATGTGCACATCGATGGTCCTAGCGGTTTTCATCTTAAAATATCGCTCAGTTCTATATCACAAGGTACAAACTTCATCACCGCCTGTTATAATCAGTTTAAAGGTCTTTGGGATGAATACATCAACTTCTGCCCAATTATTTAATTTTCTTGTGGTAAATGTACGTTTAATATTGCATCTGCTCTGGCTAAGGTCCAACAATATGATTCTATCATCAGATTTCTTGTTGGATTACACGAGTCTTATGCTCAGATACGTAGTCAGTTGTTGTTATCAAATCTTATTCCTTCTTTGTCCGAGTTTTACTCATTATTGCTTCAAGAAGATTCATATAGGGGATTGAATAATTCTAGAATTTATAACTCCTCATCTACTACACTAGAAACTATGGTTGTTAATCAGGCTTTTAAGCCAAAATTCCAATATAATGGAAAGAAGAAGCCTACATGCTCTCATTGTGGCTTTACAGGACATACCGTGGACAAGTGTTTTTAAATCATTGGATATCCACATGGTTGGCCCTGCCCCAAAGGTATAAGAAAAGAAAATTCAAAACCTAGTGCTCATGCTGTGATTTGTCTTCTCAGTCAGATGTTGAACATTCAGTTACAGACAATTCTAATTACCATGTCATCTGTTCTTTTCTCAAGAGATGTTCAATCAATTCATGATTTTTCCAAGGCTCACTTTATAGTTTCTTCAGCTAATACTCATTCCACAGCTGCAGTTGTCAAAGGCAACACTGTAGGTATACTCTCTCAATCGTACTTGTCTTGCTACTGTTGATTTGTCCAAGCAATTGATTCTTGATACAGGCGCAACTAATCACATGATTTGTACTACACAATCTTATACTAAGACTCCTATTCAAATATTAATTACTATCAATCTTCCTAATGAACAAATCACAAAGTCTCATATTTGAGAAGTTCAATCATTTGAGGATATTGTGTCAAATGATGCTTTATGTGTTCTATATTTTAAGTTTAATCTAAACTCTGTTTCACAACTAGTGAAGAAAAGTGGACACACTTTGCATTTCTTTGCCTCACACTGCCTATTACATGGTATGGCCACCATGAGGATGATTGGTATTGCTAGAGAAATTGCTGGATTATACGAACTTCATTTGCATTCTGCACACATTCAACAATACTACATCTCTTTGGCATTGAACTTGGTCATGCTTCTGCAATGGTAATATCACTTTTATAGTTTGTAAATAAGAATAATAGTACTAGTTTTCAAATTTATGGTGTTTTTCATATGGCTAAACAAATAAAACCTTCTTTTCCTTGTAATGTTAATCATGCCACTGACCTATTTGAGATAATATATTGTGATATATGGGATCAATTCAATGTTATTTCCAATAATGTTATCTCCAAATTGCAAATTAGGCATGTTAGATATACATGGCATCACTTGTGTGGGGTGGGTGGGGGGTGGGGGGGAGTGGGGGGGTAGGGGGTGCAAAGATAGTAACTCTATTTTGAATAATGTCGTTAGTAATACAGATGCCAGCTGGATGAGTTAGTTAGAAAGAGAGTTTTGATCAGGTGCAAATTGCCATCTTGCATGTATAAATAAGGATTAAGCTGTAACCCTAATTAATCAAATTTTATGGATAATATTATTAATTTTTCCGGCTCGAATGATTACCATGAGTTTTTCTTAATTATTTTTGAAAAGGCAACCCCCCTCCCCGAAAACTTGATTTAATAAATGATTAAAATATCTTGTTTATGTGGTGTGAGCCAACAAGTTCCCTCTTACCATTCCTCACGACAATTATTTACATGAACCCCAGGGCACCCGACAGTGTGAATGAAATAGAAATATATCATTACATATAACTTTAATATATTATCACATCTAGTTGGTATATATCATCACTTATAATTGTTAGGGTTTAGGGTTTACTTTTCAATTCTAGAGTTTAGGGTTTCAATTATATTTGATGGTATATTAAATTTGTATACGATGATAGATTTTTTTCGAGTTCACACTATAGGTGCACTCGGATTCACCGAAGAACGTCTCTTTCCTCATATATATATGGCAAATACTTGTATTAGGCCAGATTAACAGGTCATGACTCGTTAGGCCATTTGACCCGTTATTGTAATGCATTAGTTTTTATACTGTGATGTATTGGTTTTTGTACTGTAAAGTATTAGTTTTTATAAATCTCTGACCCGTGTTATGATGTATTGGTTTTTGTTCTGTAATGCTTTTGTAGTAGATGTATTGGTATGTTATTATAATGTATTGGTTTTTGCACTATAATGTATTGATATGAAATTTTGGCCTAATGGATGATCCGTTAGTCTGGCCTAACAAGAGTGTTGCCCTATATATATATAGAAAGAGAGAGAGAGAGAGAGAGAGAGAATCAATAATTGAGATTTTAGTTTTTTTTTCTTTTAGTTTGAGCTCAAGTTAATTTATATTGAAATACGACGAATATCAAACAAGATAAGTTAAAAAGAAGAAAAAATCAAATCAAATTTTGAATATTTTCTGATGTGTATAGTAGTGGGGTAGTATGGGACAAAAAATATATTCACTTGTCATAATTATTCAAATCACTTATATATTATGTATATATCATAAGGCTCCTGGGGCATTTGACTTTTCTGGGTCGAGTACCATGTAATCCACACCCGAAATAATTCTTTATAATGTTTTTAAACATGATCACAATATTCTTTCTCCTTTTAATTTGTTGGTCACTGTTTTTTATAAATCTTGTTCGTCTCTTGATATATACACCCCGGAATAAGTTTATTATTAATTAATTAATAGATATTTATTTTTGGGAGGATTGACCAATAAAAAAAACATAAGACAGTTTTGCCCACTAGATCTCCCGTCTCTTTTTTTTTTGCCTACTAATTAGAATTCGGATCAATATGTCAAAAGTACCATTCTTTTTGTGGTTTTTTATGTGTATCCAAATTCATGCAACTCAATTGAAACAAGTAAGAAATTGAACTACTAGATTCAATTCGTTTCATATATCAAACGATTTCGAAAGAAAGGAATTGCTCTTTTCATATACCTAGCTCACCTTCTCCCTTCTCCCCACAAACTTCCGGCGTCGATTTCGGCTA
Source organism: Phtheirospermum japonicum (assembly GCA_014905375.1). Lineage (NCBI taxonomy): Eukaryota > Viridiplantae > Streptophyta > Magnoliopsida > Lamiales > Orobanchaceae > Phtheirospermum > Phtheirospermum japonicum. Next base: position 1,004,491 of record BMAC01000186.1, read on the forward strand.
GCTCCGACATTTGTTTAATCTGAGATTTTTATCAATGATTTTTGTTACTATTCCGAGTTTACTTCAAGATTTTCAAGTCAATTAGAATTCGTTTGCCTCGTTGAATCATCAATCAAAGTTTCAATTTTCACTATTTTCTTACAAGAAAATCAGAAAACTCTGTCGTCAATTTCAGCTAGATTCAACGTTCATTTAAACTGAAATTTTACCATGGGGTTTTTATATTATTTCAAGTCTAGCTAAAAATTTCAAGTTAATTGGAGTTCGTTTGCCCCGTTAAATCGCCAGTCAAAATTTAATTTTCTTTAAAAAATTCACATAAAAAATCAGAGACTTTCAGCGTCGATTCCGTCCTACTCTGATGTTTGTTTAACCTAAATTTTTTTATCATTGATTCTTGCTATAATTCTAAGTCTACTTACAAAAATTCAGGTCAATCGGAGTCCGTATGCCCCATTGAATTGTTAGTCAAAGTTTAGATTTTCATAGTTTTTTACACATAAAATCAGAAACTTTCAGCGTCGATTCCGACCATTTCTGATATCCGTTTAACCTAATAAATTATTCATTAATTTTTGTCATAATCTTGAGTATACCTACAAGATTTTAGGCTAACCGGAGTTCGTTTTCCCCATCTAAAATTAGCACAATATTCAATAAATTACCATAACCAATAATACTTATATTACTACAATAATGAGATTATTACTAGTTGTTACAACAACGAGTAATCTAAAACACAATAACATAATTGTTGTAATAATTAGATTATCACAAGTAGTAATCATCTTATCCCAATAATATAAGATTACCACAAATAGTAATAAAATCTTGCAATAAGATTATCATATCCAATAATAAGATTATTAAATCCTGTAATTTTCATGTGCAATCCGTCGAAATTAATTTTTAAATGATAATCAGCCCATGAGAATATTTACATATTTTTATTTTGAAAAATATAAAATAAAGATTTACAAAAATATGTCTACAAAGACGACTTATCTACAACTAATTGGGGAAAATCATGTCTTATAATTATTTTATAAGATTACCATAACCAGTAATGAAATGTGAATACTACTACAAGTGCTAATATGATTACTACCAACAATAATAAGATTATTGATACTGATAATAAGATTACTAACATTACTGGTACTGATAATATGATTACCTAGTTATAAGATTATTAGTACTGGTAATATGATTACTTCCATTGATAATAAGATTACCGGTAGTGATAATATGATTACTACCACTTGTAATAAGATTACTAATACCGGTAATAAGATTATTGGTTATGATAATTTTTTTACTACCACTGGTAATCACACCTTTCATTTATGCTTGATTAAGACCTTATTATGAGAGTCTACGCCCCCTCGACATAATGAAGAGGACCAAAATGTAAGCAAGAGAGTAACCGAACTACAAACTTTGAAACAACAAAATAAAGATTGAAAGAGAGAGACCGAGGACCCATATTTGTTTTATTTGCCTGATGGCTATTACAATCAAATATCATATATGCACTGGCTAACATATAAAACTTTAGACAGCAAAGTGAAATATAAAGGGCATATACACTGGTATTTATAGATAAACTATTCCACATTCCACGCTAGTTCAAAAAGATTCAAATCCAAACATCCCATGATCAAACCATAGACAAGTTGATTGTGTTGGTCACAAATTATTACGTGTGAGAAGTACTAAATCAAGCTAGTACATGATGTGGCAACAAGTACTAACTACTATGGACGAATGCAATCTCTTTTCGATTGATTTTCTTTAACTCGGGCTTTAGAGCTTCCAGTCCTTATTGCACATAATCTGACCAATGACCCAAACCAAAGACCTCATCCATACCATTCTTCCCAAGTTTCACCTATTATGACATTACAAAATAGATTGTTAGAATATCACTTGAACCACAAGAACAAATATAGCTTTTTTATTCTTTTTAAAACACCCGAGGGGTGGAATTTTATAAATGTGACGTATCAAGGAACGTCAAAAATTACAAAAACAAGGATACATGGATACTTTATGAGGGGAAAAGTATTTGAACCCCGTAGTGGATCTTATCATCTAAGATTAAAGAACCAATCCCGGAATTTCTAAGGATTTTCAAACCTAGCAATTAAACTAAAAAAAATTATTTAGTCCTAAATGATGGATAACCAAGTTGATCCATCTTACAAAGACTTTTACATAATTTTGGTGAATTTTCAGAATTGTATATAACGTCTCGTTGATCCCGGCAACCTAAATTTGCAAGAAAGTCCGCCGGTTTATTTCCTTCACGAAAGATGTGCGAAAAATTAGTGGAATTGGCCGCACAAATTTTTTTAATCTTCAATAGTGCATGCTGAAAAGCCCAATGCCTCCGATGGGCCGAATTTTGAATAAGAAGAAGTAGAGCCTGTGCGTCCATTTCTATCCAGTATGACTGGGCCGGAAAGCTTGATAAGAGCTGCAGCCCATAAACAAGTGCTTGGGCTTCAGCTTCAATGAAATAGAAAATGCCTGCAGTACCTCTCCATTTGGGCCCCGAATAATTCCTCCACCTCCAGCCTTTTCTTCTTGGACCGAGCCATCCGTATTTAATTTGATTGAACCCGTTGTTGGCTTAGCCCACCGAACCAAAATAGAATTGGGCCGTACCCTGGGTTCTAAGACCTGCAATTTAAAACCCCCGACCAAATGCCTGACCCCTTTCCAAGTTTTCCCTTCTAACCGATTAGCCATGCAAATTAAATAATTATATATTTTCCCAAGAATTGTTTCCAAATTAACATTTATGTCCCTATACTTAGCATCATTACGAGCAGTCCACAAAAACCAAAAAACAGGCAAGGCGCCATTACACTCAAATGTGTTGTGGATGCATTTGAGAAGGAGTTAGTCCAGAAATTTAAGAATAATCTCACATTTTTTGACCGAGGCAATTCCAATTTAAATAAACTTTCAAAATGACTCCAAAATTTTAAACTAACATCACTCTAAAAAAAAATGTGTTCAGAATTTTCAATTTGAAAAGCTGAAGAGGCTAGTGGATTAGGGGTACCTGAAAGGTCACCACAACAATAGCACCTTGAAGCCATGTGAAATCCCCTTTGCTGCAACTTTGAATCCACAGATATCCTCTCTTGTACCAATCTCCACAGAAATACAGAAATAGTAGGAGTAATGTACTTATTCCAAAAAAATTCAAAAATTTTCTGTTTGACATGGGGTTCCACCACACAAGACCAGGCAGAGGCTGTAGTGAAAGCACCTGTAGAAGAACCTTTTCAAACCATTCTATCCAAATTACCATTATCAATGGGCACATAACAGATTAAGTGAGTAATTTGAATAGGCAGAACAGTACAAAGTTTCTGAAAATCCCAAGCACCATGATCCCAAAACATATTGACCTTAATACTCCCAAGTTTGTCATGATCACCATGAATACCATACACCAAAGGACCCTCACCTACCCAATGTTCATTGAATCAAACTTTTTCGCTTTAAAATAAAAAGCTCGTCCGCAAGAGAACGGAGTTATTGTAGGCGATAAGCTGACTCGAGTCGAATCACAAGGAAGACTAATCGGAAACTATTTCGGTGTTCGATTTTACGTACATAGAAACGAAAATAAAAACTAAACTAAACACTCAATCCAATTTGGTTTGAGGAGTTCTAACATCTACGAGCAATGAAATTGAAAGTATTTAAAACGATTAAGAAAAGTAAGGTTCTAGTGCGCCGGAATCATCTCCACGATCGGGGTTGTCGATCCCGATGGTTCTAAATGACCCTAGGCACTAGACCGATAAAGTTAGCCACAAAGCATCATCAATTTCAAAACATAAATTCAACGCAAAGCATAAACATAATCGAACGGTAAAAGGAATACGAATTGAATTATCATAATCATTCAAAGATAATAAACATTCAAAGATAACCAAAGCCAACTACAAAAAGCAAATAACATAGTGCAGAAAAACCTATAATCTAGAGAAAGCATCAGCAATCCAACAATCTTTAGCGATGAGAAACGGCCTTGAACGTCGAACGGCATAGAAACGCTGAAACTACGAACTATAAAACTCTAATTTTGCGTAAAATCGAAAGGTGGAATGAACCGAGGGTTCTCTACATTATTCTGGACCTTTCCCCCTCGTCCCAGCACACTCAAAACGAAGAAACCACCGGCCTTTTATAGAATTTCTGAAAATAACCGCTCAAACTGCTGGAGCGTCGACGGTGCGTCGATCGACGCGGGCGCAGGCTGCTCGCGTCGACCAGGCAATGCCTCGATCGACAGAGCTAGGATCACGTTACTGAAGCTGAGTGTCGACCTAGCATCGACGATGCGTTGATCGACGCGGGCGCAGGTTGCGGGCGTCGGCAGCTAGTGTCGGCAGGACTCGGACACTGGGTAACCTAGTGTCAGACTGGTACCCAGTGTCAGCACAGTACATTGCTCGTACAATCTTCGTCGTCTCGAGCTATAACACTAAAATAAAGCAAAATTAGATTATTTCATATAAAATAAAGTAAAAACACATTAAACACCAAACGAGATGAAAAACATCAAAAAGAATAAAAACGATAAAAAGATAAACCTAAACACCCTAAAAGCACACAACATACGATGCAAAAACACATGAAAATCACATACAAATATGTACAAATCATTCATACCAAAAGCTAATGTTTCCATCACCAAGGATCCAAAAAATATGTTTCTGTGCTAAATCTCTAACTTTACAAATTCTCTTCCAACCTGGGCTATTGTGCACAGAAATAGAAAAAATGCCAGAAAATTTATACCCACAGTATCTTTCCTTCAGAATAATAGCCCATAAAGAATTTTGCATTCTAAACCTCCACCATAATTTTAAAGAATAAGCCTAGATACAATCAGAATTTTTTTTAAACCAAGGCCTCCCTCCATGGTTGGTCTACAGGTTTGATCCCAGGAAATCCAATGAGTGGCTTTTCTAGTGCCATAAGAACCCCAGAAAAAAGAAGCCATAATTTGATATAAATGGCACAACATTTTTAGGGGGTTTAAGCACATGAAATAGATGAACAGTTTGAGAAGCAAGAACACTTTTGATGAGAAGCAGCCTACCCCCATGTGACAACACCCTATTAGCCCACCCTAAAACCTTATTCTGAAATTTTTGGATTAGGGGAATGAAAAGCTCTTTCTTGATCCTACCTTTGAAAATAGGGGCACCCAAGTAAGTAATAGGAAGATGAGCAGGGGTGAAACCAGTAATGGCATGAATTTTGGAAATAATTTGGGGTTTACACTTAGAGCTAATGATAAAAGTGCTTTTGGATTGGTTTATTGCTTGTCCAGACACAGAGGCATAAATATGACTCGCACGTATTTGTCACGATTTTTGGTATATTTGGCTAGTGTTTTAGTTATATTTGTTGCTAATTTTGGGTATAAGTTGGATTGATTGAGTATATTTTTGTATTTATGTATCTCCAACTTATTTTACCACATTTTATGTTTATTTTAGGTGTCTTGAAGTTTTTCGGTGTTAAGGTGGACGAATGTGGGCCCGCGAGTGGAGTTTCAAAGAAATTGGGCCCTGATTTGGTATATTACAGCTGACACTGGGTCTGTCATCCACACTGGGTTACCCAGTGTCAAAACCCAGTGTTAGAAATTCTGGAAGAATGATCCCTCCGATCGGACTGGGAGACTATTCGATCGGATGTAAGCGTTACAAACTCGGATTTTGTGGAGATTTTCAGTTACGGAAGGGCTATTTGATGGCTACAAAAGGCCAAGAACTCAGCCACATTCAGAGAACCGAAAAACACCATCCAAACACCATCCATAGACGAATAATCCCCCGTCCGGTTCGTGACAAACCGAGACGGGAAGACATTCTCGAACCTCTTGGGGATGACAACCCATGTGCGTTCTTGAATTGTTTTATCTCTCTTTTAAAGATCAGAACCTACCCGGATAGAAGGACGAAGACCTCCCACGAGGACACGCTCGGAACTGACAACTCCGATCTGTCGCCTCAAAGCCCCATAACAACCAGTTGCAGTAGCGTAGATTCGGTAGTTACCACGGCGGTCGTAGCTTCTCGGGAGTCCGTGACAGCTTCCAAGGCTCGACTCGTAGACGATAATCCCTCCGGAATAGCTGGAGATAGTTCTCGCAAATATTTCAATTTCGTACACTCTAAACTCTACTTTAATTGTATGGTTGAATGTTTGAATGTTTTTGATCATGAGTTTCTTGTTGGATTTCTATGCTTTGACGTTGATTAAGTTTCATTTTATCATATTGAACTTGTTGATGATACTCTTGTGTTCGATTCTATTTTAATTGTTGATGGACTTTATTTGTTCTCTATTTTCTTGTTCAATCATGATTAATTCTTGTTTTGGGCTTATGATATTGGATATGTCGATGGTTGTTAATTAGAACTTACGGGTCTAGTGCTGGGAATCGTTTAGAACCATCACTTGGAATTATCGGGCATTTAGTCTATACGTTGGGATTGACAACCCCAACTCATAGACTAAGTGTTCGACGAAATGCCCAAGTGGCCGTGGAGACGATTCCAAGGCCCTAGYCCCTCATTTTATTAATKTTTTAAAAGTTSAAYTTRGTTYTTAAATCTTTATAAACTTTAATTAAAGTTCTTGCATAGAGATTGACGCCCTCTTTGCAAGATTAGTTTTTAAATCACTAGTAGTATAAATCTTCGTTCTTGATATTAAAATTCACAAAACAAAAACCCCTTTGTCCGCGTGTTTAATATAGCATTTTTGTTATTTTCTCATTCGTAAAACAAACATAAAAACAACTTCCGATTAGTCTTCCTTGAGAGATCGACTCGAGTTAACTTGCCAGTCTACAAGTGACCCCGTTCTCTTGCGAGCGAACTTAAACCCTTTCAAAAGTAGACGCGCACTGTTTAACCGGAATTTAATTTTGAAAGGAATACAAAAGTTCGGCTCAAAATACCAAGAAAGTCCATTAACCATTTGAGACCCTTTACCCTCCCATTAGTAAAAATAATAATATCATCAGCATAAGAGAGGTGAGTGATAGCAGAGCCCTTCCCACAATAATAATACATGCTAGGTGGTCAAAAAATAGACTGTTTAACCCCTGGAAAGAAAATCAGCAGCAAAAACAAATAAAGTAGAAGAGAGAGGGTCACCTTGCTTAAGAGCTCTGGAGGATTTGAAAAATGGAGAAGGATTGATAAGGACAGAAAAAGTGCAGTTTTCAACACAATTAACAATAAAATTCACCCACCTAGAAGGGAATCCCATGATGAACGGAATGTGATATAAAAAAGGCCATTGAACCCTATCATAAGCCTTGGTCATATTAAATTTGAGCAAGAACAAATATAGATTAACATTACTTATGTTCGCATGCAAAAGCGAGTTGGTATGACAATCTCAAAACAAATTTGTACACATTATATTAGGTTACAAGTACAACCAAGTGGTACGTGTGGGTTGTTGTAGTGATAAGAATTTATCTTGTCCTTGTAAAATTATTTTAACTAACCTTAGATGCAAATAAAAGTAATTCAGTTACGGTATATTGCACAAATGAGCACTCCACAACATCTGGGAAACCATTAAGTTCTTTTTAAGCAAGCATTAGCAAATATGGCACCTGCATAGCTGCACATTAATATTGAGGTCAAACAATGCATCAACTTTTGATTATGAAAAAAGCATTATTGAAGATAAAAGGGTGTCAATATTCACATATATATTTCCACCACAAGCGAGAGAGAGAGAGAGAAACAACAACAAATAATAATAATAATAATAATAATTATTATTATTATTATTATTATTATTATTATTATTACACCTATNACAGCTATAACATTGCACACACACAAATAAAAGATAAAAGGGTGACAAAAAACTGATTCAGAATGCTAAACTTTGAATACGAAAACTATAGTAGAAGAGGCTTTGTAATTTTGATACCAATATACACACGATCATACCAAACATTGATTCTTGCCTTTTGCCCCAATAACACTATCATGGTCACTTTTGGAGCGCCAAAACTTTTTTATAAAACAACATTACATCCCTATAGAAAAACAAAACACAATTAATCAAGAAATATCACAAGCTAACAAAATAAGAAGCCAAATAATAATAATAAATAAAATCGAGACCCACAACCGCTGGAATAATATCTTCATCTTTTGATCTTATTGTTGTTGGTTGGCCATAAAATTGAAGGTGTCACGAGCTATGGATTGAATCTCATCATGAGACAACCTATCTTAGAATGTGACAAATACCAAAATTAAATCTTGCTATGACTGTCCCAAGACATGCAAAGCTAATAAAAATGTGACGATGCATTACTTGGACCAATCATATACTGCACTAACATGAACAGACTTATCGATACTTTCATCACCAAACCAGCACAAAAGATTTTTTTGCCACGCTAGTATCAAGATTCAGCTCAATTAAGAAACTAAAAGGTTTACCACAAGAATTACCACAAAATAAAATTTGATTTGAGGAGAAGTGTTTACCATTACAAGTTTGTCAACCTTCAATTCTATATTATGACCCTTGATTGGCTACTATAGTACCTTGTATCCATACTGAAATCAGCCAACCCCAAAAGCCAGGTATCTCCTTCAGTTTGCCCATCCCTATTTTCCTACATTAACATCACACATAATTCAAGTTTTGGCGGACATCGAAAAAGTTTTAAAACTATAACCAACTATGCAACTTATATATTCACATCAACAAGTACTGCTCATGCATTAGATGGAAAATTTTATCGATCTTGATCAAACTGTAAGTCTACAAAAACAAGTTTATCAGAGGCTCGGTGATGAATATCCTCTTGATTCAGTTTCTAGAACAAAAAAAAGTACTACTCACTTTGCAGCAGATTCAGTAGTTGCGGGTTCGTGAAAAGAAGGTGGCCCACCTAGCAAAATCTTGTACACATAAAAATCTACAACTAAGACCAAGCATGGGGGCACAATTCTAATGGCACTAATGACACAATCATATTCAACCGAGGATTGAGACATTGGCTTTTTCTATGAAAACCAAGGTTAGTACATCTAATGTCAGGCCAATAGCTACCTCTTCTTCTTTTTTTAAATAAATATGTATTTGTTAAAAAAAGATTACATATATATGTTGCGTAATCATACAATTATAAGGAAGCAGATGATCAAAACATAAACCAAATCAATCAATCGACCGATGAGAAAAACAAAAATCAAACCAACAAGAAAATAAAATTTTCAATACCTTATCCAGTAAATCAAAGAGAAATCTAGCAGGCACCAATCAATATATTAAGTGCAACAATGCTGGATATGAATTTAAATCATTGGGTCCCTAATTCATCAATTGCGACTCAACACATAGAGATATGTAAAATTCAAAATTCACGTGCATCAGATAGGCGATATCAATCAAAGAATCGAAATAACACACAGAGACTTGTAAATCATACCGTAAAATACACCTTTACCTTGATTCATCTTCTCTACCGGAAAGTCGTTTGTGGCCTGATCAAACTCGGAATCAAGCAAAGACAATGTTGTAATGGAGCTCCTCCAGAATTTCACCAAGTTTGTTTCACTTTCATGGGAGCTTCAATGATCGAAGCGATTACAACTACCGTGAATTCCTTTTATACCACCAACGAATGAAAAATTAGGCATCAATTCAAATGGTTTCTGAAACATATTGTGTTAGGAGAAAGGGAAGGCAACATGTGTTTGTGGTGAGTGGTAAATTGTCCTAAAATTGAGTTAAAATACCTGGCGGTAATTTTTTTTTTTTTGTAAAAATGTGTTTAATGGACCAAAAAATAAGATGTATGATCTAGTGAGCATAATTATCTCATTTTCCCTTATTTTAATATAAACTAATTTTTTTAATCTCTATTCCCTCCCTCGAGTCTTTTATTTTGTCCACACCTACTCAAAAGGTTTTATCCGATTCGATCAACGAAAATATAATACGTTTTCATATCATCTTTAGTACACACCTACAAATACAAACTAAAAGTTCTAATTTAATAATGCTCAATAATTTTTGTACCATCAATTTCAACAATTAATTTTGCAAAACTCCATTCATGGATACGATCCTCCTACTCGTGCTACAATTAATTCCCAATAATTTCAACAACGTAATTGACATTGGCTTTTTGATTAGGATTTCATAGATATTCATGGATGCCTCCATCTGCATATGTAGGCACTAATCAATGCGGTTCTTCTATAGAACCAGATAGGGCTCCATTATGGAGCCCTATAAATGACATGACATTCATCTGAGCTCTTAATCATTTTTTTCTTTTTATTTTTCCTCCCTTTTTTTTATAAATGCACGGTGGGGTGAATGTCATGTATTATATAGGGGTCCGTAATGGAGCCCTATCTGGTTCTATAGAAAAATTCCTAATCAATGCATATAATAAACGCATTTAGAGTAGATAATTAAGTGGGGTTCTTTTGGTGTGTGTGTGTGTGTGTGTGTGTGTGTGTGTGTGTGTGTGTGTATTATAAGGGAGGCAATGAATACCTGCACCACCAAACATAGTTTGGGAACTTGGGACAATATCTTCTTGTTTTCATGCCCTTGGATAGGGTTGTAAATGAGCCAAACAGTTCGTGAGCTATTCGCTACCCGACTCGATAAAAGCTCACTTGAACTCGTTTAAAAAGGCTCGTTTAATAAATGAGCAAACTCTAGATTCATGGTATTCGGCTCGTTAGCTCGTGAGCGGGTTCGTTAGTGAGTTCTGGAGTGAGTTCGTTATTAAACTCGTATAAATTAAACTAATAATTTGGTTTTAATTATAGTTTTTATACTTGTTCGTGTGAAAAGTATAGAAATATATATAAACTTATTTGTTTACGTATCTTAGTAGGTGTATTATATACTTTAAAAAAATATTTTATTTTATTTTGGTAATAAAGTAAAGATAATTTAATTAATAATTAATATCTTTTGAGCTCGTTTAGGCTCGATTAAACTCGAAAAAGCTCGCGAGCCATCGATATGTTCATTAAAAAAAGCTCGAGTAAGCTTAAATTCTCTAAACTCGACTCGACTCGACTCATTTACAGCCCTACCCTCGGACTTACTACTATTTGTTATGTCTAGCTATAGAAGTTTCAAATTCTTCTAAATTTTAATAAAGATATAACATGACCTAGCTTCACACACACACACACACACACACACACACACACACACACACATATATATATATATATATATATATATATATATATATATATATATAAACTATCTTAATACTTTTCTCTTAATTTGTCATCCTGAAAAATAGTTTTTTCACGCATAGGAACTAGTTGCCAGTTTTATCACTTCAGTTGCTTTCTTGTAATTTAGTGTTATACCTAGAAATGTATTTTGTTGATTAACATTAAGTTTATAAAATGACATCATGAACATACACTATAATCAGTGAAATGCAGTTGCAACAAATTATTTAGGCTAATTTTTGTCTACAAATAAAAAATATAAAATTGTGATATGTCGTATAGGGGATAGCAATATGTAGGGTTTAAACTTAGTCAATTTATAAATTAGTTCGATTCGAGATTGACTATTCGTTTAAAATAGATGGTTCGGAACAAATAAAAGGTCCTATCAGACTCACACACTATAATTTTTATTTTTTCAATATTAGCAACTAAATATTTTTGTTTTATTCCCTTAATCAAGTAATTAAATACCTTGCCCATTTCTTAACATTGTATATTTTATTATTTACATTGAGAATATAAACCTTCGTCATGTTAGACTATATCATGATTCATGCAATGTGTATATTAACGCATTTTCTCTTATATTATTGTTATTGTAATAATATACTCCCTCCGTTCATTATTAATTATCGTTGTGAATTTTTTCTCAATTTTCTGATTAAATGACGTTTAAGATATTTATCACCTCTTCTGTCTATTTTATCCCTATCACAATCCTAATAAATCTTTTATTTTTTAACTTATCGATAATATTTTGTGAAAGATAAGTATTAAAACATACGTACGTATGAGAGAAGGATAAAGATAAACAAGAGTTTTTTTTAATGTAAAATATAATTATACATATTTAAGAGATTGATTATTTGGGGCAACTTAGTCAAATTACACAATTCTTAATTCTCTCATCTCAAGTCATAAGGTCATTTATTAAGAAGCGGGGGGAGTATGAATTGCGTACTTCACAAATTAGTGTCATCCTAAAATTCCAGAATTATTATTAGGTGCACCTGAGTGTATATTATACCGTACAATTAAAGATGAATATTTAATATAATTACATTTTTTGATTGAGCGTACTTCTTGTTATGTGTTCATTTATATTATGAAAATTTGTACATTTATCACATTAAAATTAATATTTATTATATTGGAGATGATTAAGATTTATAAAATTTATGAAAATGAAGATTGATATTTATCGTAATGGATATGGACTTTTTATCACAATGAAGATTGACATTTATCTAAACATATATGAACATCTTTATAACAACGAGTATGAATATTTTTATGAATATTACATGTTTATAAATGCACTTTTATCACAATAAAAAGGAAACTTCATCAGGACAAATATAATACCAAGAGATGAGGAAGGGCATAGTAATCGACGAAATGCTTCGGGAAGAGCAGTAGCTCTCTTGTTTTGCATGCCTAAATGAAGTCGATTCAAATGTCAAAAACTTTCTAATATCTTTCAGATTCGGTTCCAATGCATGCGCGTAGGAAGCGGGTGGGTGAGGAGGCGGGGTTCATACCCAAGTTTCAACAAAGAGTTTCTAAATCAAAGTGAAGCTCTGGACAATGAATTTATTTCTTTGAATATACTTGAAACAAGGGCTCAGTGGTGTAATTACGATTATACAAATACTTATAAAAAAACCTATCCTCTTGGGAGAGAGGCTTGGTTTCAAACCCCGGATCGAACATGAGAATACGCAATTATATTAAAGAAAGAAGGAGGCCAATAAAAAAAATGAAAATAAAAGAAATGTTAATTAATCAAAGGTCCAACTGATCACTACGCCTGTATTGTAAATGTGCAGTTACTAATAATCCAACCAAAGTAATAGGAATTAGACCTAACACAATTTCAAATAAAAACTTCATTTCAATTTGTTTAAAAGGAGAAAAAAGTTTTGAAGTATTTAGAAGAAACTTAGAAAGAATAGGTTAAAAAGAAATAAAAATTCAAAAATAATATATTTAATATGATCAAATGATTGATATGTATTTTGTTTAAAATGGGGTTGGATAATGTTTCAATAATCGACTCATATCATAGAGTGAATAAAATAAAAAGGCTAAGATAAATCCTCTCTTTCTCAATCGTTACATAGATTCCTCATTTTCAATTAGAGCCAAACCTAAATAAAAATAAAACGAAATTCAAAGAAAGAACATTTCTATTACATATTTCTATATGATAATGATATATAACTTGATCATTTGTTATTGAGATTCAAACGGATGTAGATATTAAAATGAATATGGATTAATTTCTACCACTTCCTACAAATTATATGAGATTTAATCTCCCGTTGTTTCTCAATAGCTCAGTGATAGAGTGGTAGAGCGATCAACTGTTAATTTTGACAAAAATATATATTTATCTAATTGAATATATTTTTTTTATTTAATTATATAATACAACGTACACCTGGGTGTATTTAATAATTTAATACCGTTACTGCCCTATAATCCAACTTTCTCTATAATGCACGAGAGTGTACTAAATAATTTAATATAGTTATTGCCCTGTAATCCAACTTTCTCTATAATGCACAATTTACAAATGAGAAAAACATCTAACAAAATATTTGATGACATTGAAACTTAATCTAAAAATTGGATATATAAAATAGTAGTTGAGTTGGTGACTCAAATCATCACATCGAATAAATAGATATCAAATTTAAACAATTGGACCATGAAGAAATTATTCCAACACTAGAGAAAGGGAATAAAACTAAAAAAATAAAATAAAATAAAAAAATAAAAACTTAGGCCCAACACAAACGGGCCACACATATTATTTTAAAGGCCTGCTAACGGAATATCAGACATCATCACATCAACAGATTTTCATTTAATTCTTTTTTCCTTTTTTATTTAATTTTCTTTTACCTTCAGAGTGCTTTCATAAAGCAAGAGGAAGTGACGAGAGAGAGAGAGAAAAAAAGGGGGGTGTTTTCAGTTCGGTGATGGTGTTGAGGAACTCGGGAGTGAAGAGGTGCGAGGGTATATCAGTAATTTCGCGTGCACTGTGTCTGGTGACGTCATGGGCGGCTGCCTTGTCGTTGATGCAGGGGATCTTTCCCGGCGGTGATGGTCGAAGGAGGATCGTCTTATTCGCGGAGGCTAGCGGCGGCTCCGGCGGTGGGGGGAGCGCAACTCTTTGTCTCCTCGTCCAATGTCGGAATAGCCATAGCCGTTACGGCCATGGCCGGCCTCGCACTCGCGGCCACCCTTGTCTACTCCGTAGTAAAAATGATGGAAAAAGAACACTATACTCGCGGCCACCCTTATTTTCTCGGATAAGAGATACGCCAAGTGCGTGTGTAGTGTTTTTTTTAAGGAGAAACAAATACCGATAGATAGATATACATATATATACATAGATGTTGGTTCAAAAACAACCGTTGATGAGAGCGCTGAGGCGGAGCCAGACTTCTTTCGGGTCGAATAATACGACGCCGTCTCCTTCCTCACCACCATCATCATCTTCTTCGTGGGTTCATTTGAGATCGGTTTTGTTAATTGTTGCTTCTTCATCATCATCCTCGTCTTCCTCACCAGTTTCCTCCGATCGGTTAGTTCCTTTTCCCTCTATTTCTTTCTTCTTCAAAGCATTGGGGGGTTTTTGGTCCTTTTTCTTATTTCTTGATTAAAGATTAAGTTTTTTTTTTCCTCCTGGGTTTCCTTAAAGCTCCCCAGATCTCATTCCTGAAGACTCTTTGTTGAGTTCTACTAGTGTAACCAAAGCCAAATCAGTTTGTCTTCTTCTTGCAATATCCCTGCGAATTGGTCTGAGGTTTTGGATGATTTGGAGTGAGCAAAAGGGGTGTGGAGTGTGGTTCTGTTGCTTATGCTATTATGCTGTGATCGGAAATTTTGTGTTATTTGGGATTCTCTTAGAGATATAAAATTCTACCGTACAGTATGAAATTGGCCCGAGTATTATGAATTTTAAGGAAAGAAAAAAAGACTAGACTTTTTTGTTCTCTTGTTGTCTGATTACTGCTATCATTTTTCTCTTGGTGGAAAATAAATGTGTTCTGTCTATTTGTTTACAGGGGAAGCCTTAAATCTCCTTGGTCTAGAAGGAGAAGGAAACATGCCCTTTTGGCCAAACAATGGAAGAGTTTGTTTGATTTGGATGGGAAACTTTCGGACGGTGGAGTCAGGTTTTTGAAGAAAATTCGGACTGGGGTATGTTCAGCCTTTAAGAATCAAGAAATGTGATAGTTTTCATTTTAATATATGCAATTTATATGAACTTGAATTAAATATTAAAATTTTGATGCAGGGTGTTGAGCCAAGCATAAGGACGGAGGTTTGGCCATTCCTTCTTGGAATGTAAGTACCGAGTTCCGAGAGAGAGAGATTTTCTACACATGTGTTTTTTTTGCTTATTTTTTAATTGTCCTTACCATTGGGAAATGGAAAATTGGTTTAGATCCCCTTACAGTGGCTTGCGGCAATCTTAATAGGTTTATGGTCTTCTTCTTAGCATGTCTACTTCAGTTGTGTGATGAACTGCTGCATTTTACCTTATTATTGGCCATTAAGTGGTTTGGACCTTCATTTTATTCTGTGGCTGGTGTTGAAATCTCCTTCACCACTTATTTGCTGTTGAATTCCAATTACTGGGTTACCTTGATTGATGATAACCTTGACTATTTCTTCTCGTGATTGAAGTCAAATCTATATCGTTTTTCTAAAAAGCACAATTTTTTCCGAGTGATTGAAATTTGTTCAAGTATATATTTAGCATATTAAGGTTGCAACACTGTAGCTCAAACAACAAACAGAGATTCGTTTAGGCAACATCTTTCCCATGCTTGAAAAGTTTCTGAAGTGGGCAGTGTAAGTTTGCTTGTGTGCAATGAATACACTTTATCTACCTAATAATGATAATCTAAGAGTTTTTGGAACTCAAAACCTTACATGTCTTGACTTTGTTATGAAAAGATTATACATTCTTTATAGGAGTATATTTTTGTGTCATATTGTAGTATTTTCTTTTTCTTTGTTTATCTTTATCTTGGACATTGTCACATTGCCATGGTGATGTGATGTTCTTTTTTTTTTTTTTTTCTTTTTTGACCGGATGTGTTGTCTTTGCAGGTATGATGTGAAAAGTACAAAAAAAGAGAGAGATTCAATTAGAGCTAAAAAGAGGTATTATTTTTCTCCCATCATCCTGTACTTTTGGTTGCTTGATCTTTGATGATTCAAATAATCACTTTCTATGCTAGCTCTCATACCGAGAGTAATTTAACATGTTTTTCTTGTACAACTTAAATGTAACCAAACTCACATTACCACTGTCGTGAGATTCGTATAATGTTTAATTGGAAGCTTGTAACGGACCTCCCTTTGTATCTTTTGTAAAGTGCCTTTCGATATCTTTAAACATCGTTTAAGAAGTCAATCTTTTTTAGAGAAAACATTTGTTTTAAAAATATGCATAAATGGTTAAGCTGCCTTATTACTATTATTACTTTTAATATATGAATATAAATATATGCCCACAACACAGGTACCTTGTTTTTCACTTGGAACACGAGTTTACTGCTCAAATCTCATTTGTACTCTGAAAATGTTTTTGCACACTCATTTCTTTATTTCTTTCAATAAGCACTTTGACAATCATAAGTGTTTCTTTATTGTTGTAACAGAAAAGAATATGTAGAGTTACGCAAACAGTGTCGCCAAATCTCGAAACGCGGCGAAAAGAGTTTCAAGCTGAAGGAGATATCCGGCAACAACAGTAACGAGGATAGTGGAGACACCAGCCAAGTAGTAGACGATTCTCCAATCCTGGACGAAATCACTAGCGCCAGACCCTCTATCTCAACGGAAATTGCTAACTCCAGGGAGTTACTGGAGATCGAAGAAGAAGATGATGAACAAGAAGACAATAGCGTGATCACCACCGAACACATTTCCGAAATCGAAACCGACTCGTCGGATTCCGATTCCTCTGATGACTCTGAGGGCACGAAACCCCTTCTCGGCCTAGCAGAAGAAACCGAAGACAACGATCTCTACGAGCCCGAAAAGTCAGAATCCAAGCCCGTCTCCTACAAACCCGAGGATTTTGCCACCTGGCAGAGGATCATACGTCTCGACGCCATACGGGCTAACGCGGAGTGGATCGTCTACTCCCCTTCTCAGGCTGCTGTATCTGAGGCCAAGGCCCAGCAGCTAGCCGAGACCGTCGGATTGAAAGATTATGATCATCTCGAGCCGTGTAGGATTTATCACGCGGCCCGCCTCGTCTCGGTCCTCGAAGCATACGCTCTTTACGATCCCGAGATCGGCTATTGCCAGGGCATGAGCGATCTGCTATCGCCCATCATCTCGGTGATAGAGGAGGACCACGTCGCCTTCTGGTGCTTCGTGGGCTTCATGCGCAAGGCCCGGCACAATTTCCGGCTCGACGAGGTCGGGATCAGGCGACAGCTCAACATCGTGTCGAGGATCATTAAATGCAAGGACTCGAATTTATACAAGCACCTGGAGAAGCTTCAGGCAGAGGATTGTTTCTTTGTTTATAGGATGGTGGTGGTGCTTTTCCGGAGGGAGTTGACATTTGAGCAGACGCTTTGTCTGTGGGAGGTTATGTGGGCCGATCAGGCGGCGATTCGGGCCGGGATCGTGAAGTCGGCTTGGCGGAGGATGAGGACGAGGGCCCCGCCGACGGAGGATCTTTTGCTGTACGCGATTGCGGCTTGTGTGCTGCAGAAGAGGAAATTGATCATGGAGAACTATAGCAGCATGGATGAGATTATGAGGGATTGCAATAGCATGGCGGGCCATTTGGATGTTTGGAAGCTTCTAGACGACGCGCATGATTTGGTAGTAACTCTACATGACAAGATCTAAGGGAATTAATTTAATTCCATTTCGGTTCGATGTTTCATTTTCATTTTTTTCACTTGTTACTTTCAGAGGCTTCTCTTGAAAACAATGGACAGGTCGATTTATTTATGATTGACTGAACAAAAAAAAAAAAAAAAAGAAACTTAGGTGGCAACTTTTGATGTTCGGTTATTTGTGGATTTTTGCTGTTATTGTAATGCCCGAGCTGAGGAACAATCGAGTGAAGTGGCAAACTCTGTTATGAGTAACTGAGTTGTTGGTGCCTTTCTTGCTTCCTGGTATATCATTTTGCGGTCAAAGAAATAGTCCTCAGACTCGACTGGAGCACGACATTTTGACAACTCTGTGTGTACATGTACATGTGCCTTGACAGCTCTATATGACTGAGATGAGGGAATATTGCTTTGACTTGGACGGGGTGACTTAAAGTTAACAATCTCAAGTTCATAATAACATGAATCTTTGAACAATATCGTGATGCAGTGAATTTCAAACCTCTGATCTCTTATTTGAGTTGTATTTAATATTTGCGTCGAATTCAAATCTATGTAATAATGATGTAGTCATTTGAAATTCGTCCGTCGAGTTGTCCAACGTTCAGGGTGTGCCCATGTGTCCCTTTGGGCTTTGAGAACTCTTTGGTTGACATCGTTGTAATGCTTTGTAGTTCGAGTTATCAATAATCTGTCATTTTTTGAGAAAAACGATAGTGTTTCACATTATCCTATCCAAATGCAACTTTAAATTAGTGTATGCTTGGAAGAACATTTCAATAGTTGGAACTATATTTTTTTATATGCGGGACTCACCATTACAATTTTATTATATTATAATATATATATATTTATAATATATATATTCT
This sequence comes from Phtheirospermum japonicum, assembly GCA_014905375.1. Taxonomy (NCBI): domain Eukaryota; kingdom Viridiplantae; phylum Streptophyta; class Magnoliopsida; order Lamiales; family Orobanchaceae; genus Phtheirospermum; species Phtheirospermum japonicum. The sequence continues at coordinate 1,023,556 of BMAC01000186.1, forward strand.
AATTAAAATATTGAAAGTAAATAATATTACTAACAACTTTGAAATTATTATATATCTAAAATTATATTTGCAAATCATATATCAATTTTAATTTTCACACGTAAACTAATAAATCCTTAAATTACCATAATTTTGAAATTATTATATATCTAAAAATATATTTATAAATCATATATCAATTTTAATTTTCACACGAAAATTAATAAATCCTCATTTATCACTTTTATCGCTGAAAATTGGAAATTAGAACATAAACATTTCTTGACTTCCATATATGTGTGTGCTAATTATTTTAAAATTGACTCACAGAAAAACTCGATCTAATTTCAAAATTTGTGAGTTCTTAATTTTATTCTAGTACTTCTATTAGATGTGCATCAAAATATATTTCCATCAAATTATATATATAGAATCAAAATTATCACTCGCTCAACTTGATGGAAGCATATTTAAATATAAAGGTGATGTATGGATGTATTTTCATTTTAATTTTCAATTTCTAATGAAAAAAGTGATAGTTGTAAAGGAAACGCATAAGAAAAGAAGATACAAAGGAGAGTGGTAGAATTATGGTTCTCTTATTCACCAAAGATTCTATTTATATACGGTATCAAATACATTTTTCCATAATACATAAAGACAACAAATACTTAAATTATCCTACATCAGTTACTTGTTGACGAAGGCACACTAATTGTATTTTTCCTTCAACACTCCCCCTTGTGCCAAGTCAAATGGTGAAATGGTGTTTCATTGTTGCCTCGTTAAAATCTTATCATGTAACAAAACTCAATGGGGAAAATAAAACTTAGTTTAAGGAAAAAGAGTACAACACACCTATGTTGAGACTCCCCCTAAAGTCTACACCTCTCTTTATATGTACATCTATCAAGGGAACTTTGAAAGTTTTCACTTCCTCAATTTACTTGACTCTTGAGAAAGTCCATAATTATTGGTTGTAAAAGAGTTGTGGTGATATTACTCATATTATCACATTTTCTTCAGTGATAGAGTTCAAGCCATCTCAGAGATATGTATGATCATAACATTAACCATAGATACTCACGAACTACTACATGTATGATAATGATCTCTTTACATGGATCGAATTAGTAACCAACATCAACGATACTATTTGGTGTTTCACAGTAGGAAGTAAACTCAACATTTTCTTTAGGGGTTACGAGACCATCTGCAGTCTCAATTATATTTATGAGTGGGAAAAATAAACTCACGTTAATGGTTTTTTTTAGTTATCAAAATACATTTTGATTCCATTCCAGTGGCATTGTGCTTTCTTGAGTTAAATCAAGATAACAATTTAAAGCTGGTTAAGTGTATTAGTAATGGTCGAATAATGTGCATATTGTACATAGGAAGAGAATTTCAGCTCCCACCAATTCTTCGTCATTCCGCTGACGAAATCGATCTTTCTTTATATCTTCACTTTGACCAATCATATGAGTGATAGAATATTGCACTTATCCATATTTAATCGCCTGATCATCTTTTAAATATATGCAAACTGTAGAATTTAGTATTCCACAAATTCGGATTTAGTTTAAAGCCTTAACATGACCAAGTATTCTCATGATTCATTATCTCAAATTAAGAATTTCTAATAACTAGCGATATCTCTTATTTTATTAAGAGTGGATATTATGTGCATATCATCGACATATAAAACAATAATCGCAAATTTAAAACTTATTTTCTTTAGAAATACGCAAGGGCATAGATTATCTATTCCCGATCAAGTAGTCACTTAGACGGTAATACCACATCCGTCTGGATTGTTTCAATCCATGAAGTGAGTATTTTAATTTAATTACAAATGCACTTCGTGGCTTAGAGTCACTTGCCTTGGTAATAAAAGGACAACAAGCACTTTCGTATATATATCTCTAAATCACAATCCCCATAGAGATATGATGTAATCATATGTATAAGTTACATTCTCAGTTCTTTTGAATTATAACATCTATTACGGGAGAGTACATATCCCCATAATCAATTCCAGGGCGTTGTGAGAAACTTTGTGCTTCAAGTCTAGATTTGCATCCCATGTCTTTATTTTTCTCGCTACGCTTTCTGACAAAACTTTGTTTATGTCCTACAGGCTTTACACTTGGTAAGGTTAGCACTACCAGACCAAATACCTATCTTGTTGTCAGTGAATTTAGTTCTTCCTAAATTGATTCTTTATAATTAGCCAATTTGCTCTTTATTGATATTTCAATAGAGCGCAGTTCGATACTATCGTGCTCTATGATTCCTTGAGCAACAATATATATATATATATATATATATATATATATATATATATATATATATATATATATATATATATATATATATATATATATATACCATCAATGTGTGTCAAAAATTTTTTCATAAACTTATATAAACTCTCATAGTAACTTGAGATTTCTTTATTCTCTGGAATTATTTTAAACATTGGAGCGTCCTCCAGTAATGATTCATGAACATAAGTAAATCAGAGATAATCTCATGAGAGTAGTTATCTTCATTTATGATCAATTGAAGTTGTGTCGTACATGCCCTCTTATTCCTTGGGCAATTATTGATCGAATCAAGTGACTTCCCCCTGTTTCTTCTGGGAGTCACGACCTCAACCACACCTCCATTAAGTATGGTTGTAATGTCTTAATCTATGAATTTATGCCCCTTATGGGAACTTTGAACCTTAAAAATATATTTGCAGTTGGTATATATATGATTTCTTCACTTTAGAAATTGAGTCTTCTATACTTTGAAGATCAATTGTTCACTTTACTTTACTTTCATATTACATTGTGAAATGCGGGGATCATAATGAGACATAATATGAAACTATTCCTATCGTTCCATTATAAAAGTACTTTTTTTATCTCCCCCTGACGATAGAAAGACTGTCTCATTAGAGTGACAAATCCAAAGATTTAGCGGTAAAGAGATCGTCTTTCAAAGGTTTCAAATAGCAGATGACTGTTGGAGATTCATATCCAACATAAATACTTAATCATCTCTAGAAACCCATATGAATGCGTCGTGGGGGCGCAATAGGCACATATACTGCGTAATCAATATGCGTAGATATGAATTATCAGACTTATATCCAGTTACCAACTGGTACGCAAAATATTTAGTTAGTGAGGTTCATAAACGAATAAGTAAGAGTTACGTGCAATATTGCATAACCCTGTGCAGAGATAAATATATGAGTGCGCATAAATATTATCTTAGTTACCATCTATATTCATTTCGATTGTGTCTTCTTTGAGACTTTATTGTATATTCACATTAGGGTACAAGAAGCACTACATCAATCTTGATTAAAATGCAATGGACATAAAATACTTTTGATGTAAACTCCCTAACATTATGAGTTTGGGTACTTTATAAGGGTGGTGAGTTCTCAATCATACTAAATGTGCTAGAAGTTTTGCTAATGCAATATTTTTATGGACAATACATGCCGAAGCATCGACCAAAACTATAAAATACTTGAAAGATCCGCATTTTGAATGGTTTTGTCCACATGTATCACCAATTATCAATTATATGAATGAAATATTATACTTTGTACCTTTAGCATATGCAGGTCTCAATCATACAATTTTGCTAATGAACAAGTTTTAAAAAAATGAGTGTTGTATTTTTGAGATATGAATGTATGTAGTGCTTCTAGTACTTTAGAATGCACAAGTTGTAATTGAACAACATTAGTTCAGCACTATACAGTGCATCAAATTTCTATCTCATTTTGTGTTTCACTCAAAATAAAAGATATCAATTTAATTTCTTATAATATGGACCATCATATCACGATGACTAAATAATTCATACCAGTCATATCAAAACTTGAACGAGTCTGTCCAAAAGTTCTTTTGTTGGTCATATCTTATGATTCAATAATAAAAAAGTAGTAAAGTAAAATTACTAGATTGATTCTAAAATGTGCTTTTTTCACATAAATTAAAGGTATAATTCCATTCTCATTATGTATTTCTTAATGATAACCATCAACATGAATATCATCAAACTTAACAAGGTTCGTGTCGCTCTTGGTCCATACTGAGCTTTTATGACTTTAATCAATGTTCCACTAGGCATCAAGACTTTTTTCACATATAAACATCAATTCAGTGAATAATTGTCTATTCATCGACTAATTCTCACATTCTTTAGAGATATTTGAACGAAATACTTTTCATTATAATATTTTACATTATTTGCTAGATATGTTACATTATATCTTAAAAGTATACTCATGAACCTTGTATGTGAATGTGTGGTAAAAAAATTCAATTATATTTAATGCTTCATAATGAAATACAAATTTACCAATAAGTCAAAATAATTAAATCAGACCACATCACATAAATCTAATTCAAAATAAACTTTAAGACCAAATATAATAGTCTAATATGAATGATTGATTATATTTTCACAAGTTATTTGTAAAGTAATAAACAAACTAATTTCATCAATCAAAATACAGAGGATATACATTACTAATCAAGGTTATTGGAAGAACCTCCATGACTTCTATCACGACCAATAAATATAACGAACTCTTACATATCTTACCTTGTGGTTCATTCTTCCCACATAAGTAAAAATCAACACGTATCTTCCCCTTTACTTTGAGGTTGTTTCCACTATTCATATCGATCCTAGTTAAACTTAAGAAATTTCCTTATCCAGAAGTCTAACATTGGTGTTATGAAGAATAATGTCATGTCTCTCAATGACTTATTATCATAATTAATATTATATAAGTGCATCAGTATGTTTGACCATTGGAGAAAAAGAATTAGAATGATGTGACCAAAAATATTGGTTCACCAAAAATAAAGAGCACTGACCTCAAATATGGGATCAGCGACCTGATTGATCTACAAGGAACTCCTGGCGACCTGATTGATACTGCAAAACAAAACCTAAGATAAGGCAGTGGACGACCCCGACATATGCCCTCCGATACTTAAGTTAGAGAGTGCGTGAGAGAGATGCGAGAGCTAAAAAACGTTGGATGTGAAATCAACTTAGAGAGAAAAGAATGAGGCATGAGTCCTCCTTATATAGATAAGAGGAGTATACCCAATCTAGGGTTCCCTCTCATATTAGAACTAAAATACCAAAAATAGCGATCGACTTAGAATTAGGACTCCTCCTGTATGCTAAGTTTCCATAGATATGAGAACTCTCGCTAAATTAATGAATTAGCCATGGGCCTATAAGCCTGTCCATAGATTTAGTTCGCCGGGACCCCATAAAATAGCTTGCATTAGCCCATCAAAACCTCAATAACCATAAGGCCCAGCTCCCAACGCTGAGCTACCACTCAGCGCCGAGCTGGCATAATAATGCTTATATCAGAAGAGCGCGTCACTCCCATACGTCAGGTCGTTACCCTTCAAAACTGCTCGCCCAGCTCCCATAAGAAATGCACCTTCTAAGAAATGAGGTCGTTTACCAAAATATACATATATACCTGCATATTGCCGACGTGAATATTTGATGTCTTATCAAGAGTGATATCGTATCTCTCAATTACTCATTGTCATTTAAAGTGACTTTTTTTTCACATATGGTAAGACATGTTTTTAGTCGCAACATATCAAAGTCATTGACCCTTTTTAGCATGCAAATAAATTTCTTTTCACTAAACTCTTAGGCTTGGAAGTAGTGTTTCATAAAATTCTCAATATTTATTTAGAGCACATCCCAAAGTTTATTGAAGATTTTCAACAACATATACTTCCAATATAAGATTTGGGTTCAATATGAAGTCTGAAATTCATTAGAGAAATGAATTTGACTTAGTTTCACGATTGTTTGTCAACTGGGATTGGTGTATGATATTATTGTGAAATTGTAGTTATACTAGTTTCCACATCAAACGAATGATGGTAGTACTCAATTTCTTTTGAGTATATTATTTTGGATATATTTAGATAATGAATTTGAAGAATATATGTCATAATCTTTATTTGATATTATGTGAATATACTTTATCACAAGACTTAGGTCCTAATTGGTTGAGCTGATTCAAACAGTTGATAGCTGATGACTGATAGCTGGTAGCTGGTTTTCAATTAGTGCTTGGTGAATTAGTTGATTAAAGTAGCCGGTTGAAGGTTAATTTACCAATATATACATGATTAAAAAATATAAAATATTATATATAAAAAATAAAAGAAATAAAATTATAATAATTAATGAAGACCTCACAAAAGATTATTTCAAAAGAAAAAAGACAAATACTTGAAAAATAATTAAGAAGATAATTATGATAATAAATAAAATTTTAATTATGACTAATAAAAATATTCTTGCAAAATATAAAGTAATATATTAGTTTATAAATAAAATATTTTTTACAATATAAAAGGATAAAAAAGGATTTTACCAAATAAGGTAGGAGCTTACTAGAAAAAGCTACGATTTGTGATTTTTTTTTAATAGGAGCTTATTAAGCAGAATAAGCTATCAGTAGCTTATTATTTGTTCTTACCAAGCAGCCTAAAAGAGCTTATTGTAATGGAATGAGCTACAAGCACTTTCAATAAGTTCAACCAAGCAGACCCTTACTTATACAATTCTTTATCGTTCATGAACTTTCATTATCATGAAAATATGAAAATGTACAATCAATGATACATATATTGAAAGCAGCTTATAAAACCAGCTTGAAGAGAATTACCAACACACATGAATGTACCAATTTATCGAAATTCATGATAAACTAAACATATTGGAAAAATCATGATCAATCTCTCATCTAATCATGTAAATAATTTTATTTAAGACTTCTAAATAAGAAATCACCTAAAATCATAAGTAATAATATATCATGTACTCTATGAATATTATTCAAGTATTGCAAAATTTTATCTTTGTCAATATTGTACATAACATCACATGCATATAATCATAGGTAACATAAATACATATACATGCTTTGTATAAGAATGCACAATAATACATACCATGTCAAATATTCATATAAATAAATATTTATTATTTACATTTAATAAATAATAGGGTAATTCAAGTTACCTTGGAGGAAAGATACGATTCTTTCTTATGACATTACTTGAATTTTAGTAAGCTTCAAACCCTATCTCCACCGTTCATATCTAACCTCTATGTGTTTTGAACATTATTCCAAAATCCAGTTTCATCCTACAGTCTGATTGTGTGTAATTCAATTTTTAAATGAAACTGGGCAGATAGTATCGGGAAACAGGATCAGCACTATTCAAAATTCATTATAAGACCTCATATTCAAATCTCCACCGTTCAAATTGAACTTATATATGTTTTGAATAATATATCTAAATTGTGACTTGATCCAACGGTTCTATTGTGCACAATAATATTTTGAAAAATGCTGCACAAAGATTTTTGAAAATAAAGTCTGCTTTGTTTGGAATTTTATATATATTTTCTCGTATCTCTGAATCTAATCTCCACCATTCAGAACGTAATTCAATAGGTCTTGGAGGTTCTGTAGAAATTGTAACGCGATCCAACAGTTGAAACGTGAGAAAATAATTTTTTAAACTTACGACGCAGTTAGATTTTCGACGTACGAAAATTGTATAATTGTTGCTTTGGTTATAGAGGCTTATTTGTAGATCATTCTCAATAGGTTAGAGTTTCGTGCTGATAACGTGTAAAAAGAAAAGTAGAAGAGATACAAGGGAGATCGGTAGAATTAGAGTTTTCTTATTCATCAAAAACTCTCTTTATATAGATCAAATACATGTTTGCATAATATATAAAGATAACAAATACATAAATTGTTCTGCATCAGTTACTTGTTGACGAATGCACACTAATTGTGTTTTTCCTTCAACAATAATTGAGAATATATTGATTTTTGTGTGAAAATTACGATAAAGTTCGGATGATTGATTTTTCAATTATATTTTTAATTATATAATAATTGGAATGTTGTTAGTGGCATGGTACATTTTTAATATTTTAAATGAAATATATATTATAATATTAATAAAATGTAGATGATTGGTCGTATTAGATATAACTAATTTTAAAATAATAATATTTTAAGTAAATTATGATAGTAATAATAAATTCCACATTTTACATGGTGTGGTTGATATATTTAGGATATTTTTAATTTAAAATTTTAAAAACGATAATTTCCAACGAAAATTCACACACTGTTATAATTTTTGAAATAGTTGAAAAGGTAAAAAGTGTTTTGAAATCAGAGCCATACGTCACCAAAGTACTTGGGCCCTAACTAAAGACCATCACATAGCCCATGCACGAGAACTGGGCCTCTGTTTCAGACGTTACACCACAAGCCCGAGGATAAATTAACGATCGTATTCTGTCTGTCGATCCACACAAATAATAAAATCAGGTAGATTTGCACTAGTCGTTGCATTGCAGGAAAAAAATAATCTTCATTCCCTCTCTCAGTTTCCCAAATCCGATCCCATTTATTAGTAGTATGTCTTCGGATTCCGAGCAACCCGAACTGCAAAATGGATCACCGGAACCTGAACCTGCAGCTGCAGCCGCCGCACCGCCGGCCGCCGATCCAGATCCCAAGCTCCCTGATCCCAGCAATGCCGATGTACAACCACCTGATGCTGAGAAATCCGGAGAAGTACAACCAGTTAATGCAGAGGCGTCGGATTCTGTAGCGGAAGGAGAAGTTTCTAATGAATTAAGTGGCGCGGACTCACCCGCAGTGCAGTCGAGCCAAGAAACAGAGAACGAGTCGAAGCTGGGGAACACCGAGGGGAGTCGGACGTTTACTATGAGAGAATTGCTGAATGAATTGAAGAGTGGAGATGTCAATTCCTATGATGGAAGAGAGGTGGATACACCTCAGAGGTCAGTAAATTGGAGAAGAAGTTTTGAAGGATTTTTTTTTTTAAATTATTCTGGATTTAATCATGCGCAACTCATTATTATGGGTTCGAAGTTTAGAAGATATGTTGGATTAGGATTCTCTAAAGGTTAGATCTTGCTATACTGAAGTTATAGGGATCGGTTTCGTAGCTGTTTAAGTGATTGAAATAAGATAATTTTGGAAGATGAATGAAATGTGGTGCTTAATTTTGTAATTTAGGCCTCAATCAAACCTTGAAAGTTTAATGAGACCAGTTGTAAATTTCTTGTACTGAAATTACTGAGAAAAACAGATTAATGTTAGGAGCCTGAGGAGCCACGTGACATAATTGGCCTACACAGGAAGCAGATCAAAGTTTAGAAACATGGAGGAGATTGCATTTTTAGGCGTAACAATATTTAATTTTTTTGAATGAATTGAAGAATGGGTTGTCAATAGGATTGAAACAGACTAATAGAAAAAGAACTATAGGACAGTGAACTGTTTTTTGTTAATTCTTATTCCTTCTGTAGTTCCTATGTGAACGGAATTGTTTTTATTTCAACTGTATGAATCAAGGTGTTACTAATCATTTGTCAGAATAATGTTGGATAGCCTTTAGGAATCAAAGTTTAAAAAGTCATTTTTTAAAATATTTAATTGGTTGGGACACTTCAAAGGTTTTAGGTTATGATTGTTGCGAATTTCTTTGTGAGTTCAAGTTTGATGCCTTCAGCTGTTGAGTTTCCAAGTTAGGTAAATGGTTAACAAAAGGTAATCTTCACAGTGCCTGTCATTCAACATATGGAAAAAAAATAGTTATCTATGATTTCAATTCAAACTTGTCTATTAACTTTTCTGGTTGAATAGACACATAGAGAGTTGATTGCCCAAGGTGCTTGTTTCATGATGTAGCTGTTACATGATACGTCTTCATAATTTTAGCACAATTTCCTATCAACTTGAAGTAAATGTTTCTGCTAGTCAGCTCGCAGCTGTTTCCCGTCTAAGAAATTTCAGTGTTTGTTTGTGTTCGTGCTTTATTGATCTTCATAGGAACTATGATTTTTTATTCTTTTGTAATTTGTGAAATACCAAGCTTCATTCTCCATAGATAGCTGCATTTTTATTCTAGGTTGTGATTGGATGAAAGAATATGAATTTGAAGGAAAGATATCAAATGGCCCTATATTAGGTGGATTTCAAATCACCACAATGATTCAAAAAATGGTTTAAAATGGGAAATTCATGGATATAAAATTCCTTGTAACATACACATATTCAAAAGGCTCAATAAATTTGTTATTAAGTTTTTGAAATTCTTAAATCCAAGTTCCTAATTGTTGATCCCACCACAACCTTTTAAGTTTCATTCTTGTTGACTTGTAAGTATATTTTGCTCCACCAATCCCGACCTTCCTTGTTCACCTGCTAGTTCTTTTGTGTCCATTATTTGATTCATGGAATAGCTGGGTGAAATTCTGGTTGCCTTGCTGTGCTGAAATGCTACTGATGATTTTAGTGTTGAATTTTTTATGTTTTTAGCCAAGCAAACTCGGAACAGCAAATCGAGCAGAATAATGCTGCCATGGAGTTGATTAATAGTGTCACAGGTCTTGACGAAGAAGGTAGATCTCGTCAAAGGATTCTTGCATTTGCTGCCAAGAGGTATCTTTAGTGCACCATATAATGAAATTGCCACACATTTTGACTCAACTTCTCTGCTTCTTTTACATGGTGTTGAATGATCACTGGTAAAACTGCAGACATCATTTTTAGTACTAAAATGATATATAGTATCCAAACAAGGATCACCTTTCCCTTTGTATTTTCAAAAACAGGTATGTAGTTTTCATAGAAAAGTATCTAATTAATGATAACAAAATCCTTCATCAGAGCCTAAGGATATTAAAATTGAGATCTGTAGAAAGCACTTTTTGTAATGCTTAAAGCAATGTAGTCTTTTAGACATGGCAATAAAAATATACGTTAAAAGTTATTAGATGTAATAATCTACTTTCTATCGTCGTTAGTTCCTTCATCTATTCATATTCCTGTAGAATGTGCTACCTGTGTCCATTTATGTGGACTGATACTCGTGCCCACGAAAGACGTTCGTGAACTTTTAATAGCTGTATAATTTATGGTTTTATTTGCATAAGAAAATTTACTAGGATGGGCTAGCATGGCTTTACCCACTGTTCTCAAGCATTGTTTCCCTTGCAAAAGGTTACCTATCTTCTCGGCATTGGTTTTCAGATATGCAACTGCTCTAGAGAGAAATCCCGGGGATTATGATGCATTGTACAATTGGGCACTGGTCCTTCAGGTTTGAATGGTCAATTTATGCTACACTGTTATGAGAATGTATTTTAGTTTCTTGTCTTGTCTTACATTTTATTTTCATTTGGCTACTAGAAACATTATAATTTAAGCTATCTTACCTCAACATTTTTGGACCATGAGATTTTTGGATGGTTCCTACTTTTAAACAAAAGTGGAAATGATTATGTTTTAACTGGGTCTTGTTTCCCTAAAAAAAAACTGGGTCTTGTGGAACCTCAATTACCATTATTTATTACCTCTTAGTTATTTGTTTGAGTTACCTAGATGGCTTTCCTTCAGCGGTTAGTCAATGTCTCGATGTTACATTCTTATAAATCTTGTTACATTCCATGAAACTTGCACAATGCATGCAGGAAAGTGCTGATAATGTAAATCCAGAATCCGGTTCTCCTTCCAAGGATGCATTGCTTGAAGAGGCATGTAAAAAGTATGAGGAGGCTACCCGTCTTTGCCCCACACTTAACGATGTATGTATCACTGCTATTTTGATAATAATGAAATTTAAGTATTTCATGTAGCTTCATCCTTTCTTGGGTCTATGTTCTACTTTTATTTAAGTATTTCATGTAGGTTCGTCCTTTCTTGCATCCATGTTCTACTTTTACACATGAATTGCATTTGCATTTGTTAAAAAAAATTGCTTTAATGCTCTTGAAGATAAAAATTAGATGAAGGTCAATTTACAATTTGTTGATGATATTCAATCTGACTTTCTCAGTATTGTGTTTTAGGTGGGATTAGATTTCTGTAAAAATTAGTTGTCTTTCTCAGTATTATTATAGGAATATGTGTGTATCCTTTATTATATAGTTGCTATTACTTTGAAGGAAGATCTTCAGATTTTTTCTCATGTCAGGCGTATTACAATTGGGCTATAGCAATCTCTGACCGAGCAAAAATGCGTGGTCGTACAAAGGAAGCGGAGGAACTTTGGAAACAGGTTGAACATTTGTGTATATTCGTCTAAGAAATGAATCCTTGTGTTTATTCATATGGCTCACTTGCTTCTTTCTTTTTATTGGTTCAATGGTATATAGGTCTTTGGGTGAACTACCGTTATGTGCGCATTTGTGTGTGTGTGTGCGTGGTCAGTAATGTTTACTTTTTTTTTGTTCTTATAAAATGAACATGTATAAACATTGAATAATGAAATTGAGTAGGTAAACTGATAAAAATTATAATCAAGAGGAGAAAGATGTTTCTATTTGTGTTTGTTCAGTCTATGTTGGTCTTAGGAGTTTTGATCTATGCGGCTACATTCGCAGGAGTTCCCTGCTCATAGATGTGTGGATACTATGATCTTGTACTGATCAGCCTATCGGGCATTTAAATTGTTTGTGATCCATCTGTGATACAAACACTTTTTTTATTATTTTACATGCTTCAACACGTGGCATGAAATTTATGATCTAGTAAATGTATTCTAGTATTAATAATAATAATAATAATAATAATAATAATAATAATAATAATAGTTTCCTGTAACCTACTGTTTTTAACTTTCAGGCAACGAAGAATTATGAAAAGGCTGTACAACTCAATTGGAACAGTCCCCAGGTAATATTTTAAATTAATTAATCTAATGGAATTGAGTAGCCCTTTCAATCATAATGTTGTATCAGCTGCTGGATAGTGGTCATCGTGTCTGAGTAGGGTTATATCATTTGTTCATTAAATATCTCTATAGTTTTCAACATTTCTTTTTAGAAATTACATCTCTGTGATGTCCTTATTTTGTTTTTGTGTTATTTACTAAACCTGAGATGAATTTACAGGCACTTAACAATTGGGGACTTGCGCTGCAGGTACATTCATGGGATTGTACTTAGAATTTTGTACGGGACTTCTTATGCATGTTGTGTCTGATTTTATTTTTTCTTCTGTTCAAAATTCATATTTCAGGAACTCAGTGCAATTGTTCCTGCTCGTGAGAAACAAACAATAGTAAGAACTGCTATTGGCAAGGTATGGAGTTCGTCTGTCTCCATGGAGTGCTTAAGTGTATCGCTGTGCATTTCCTACGGAGTAACTCTTTTTATATTTTCATTTTATAGATTAATTTTTTGTGATAACCTAATACCTTTAGTGATTGTCTACAGTTCCGTTCGGCGATACAGTTGCAGTTTGATTTCCATAGGGCGATTTACAATCTTGGAACTGTACTGGTAAGTAAAAACATCAACTAAAAGTAATGGTTAAAGATGAAGGCTGTCTAATTCACGTTGGTCTTATTTGTACCGAAATGTGCAGTACGGATTAGCGGAGGACATATCAAGAACTGGAGGACACGCGAATGCAAAGGAAGTGTCTCCTGATGAGTTATATAGCCAATCTGCCATATACATTGCAGCTGCGCATGCGTTGAAGCCTAATTACTCGGTATGCACATCATATTTCATATTAATCATTTCTACTATTTTTTTTTACATTAAATGCCCTAGAATGATGTATTGATGTCCAAGATTATATGCCACAAAATAAATAATTGCTTGTGGTGATCCTAATATTTGTATATTAAGGGTAGAACTCAGTCACCTTTTTTCCTATTTAAATATTTTTTAATTTTATTTTATTTTATTTGGCGTGTTTTTCCTTCAGGTTTACACTAGTGCTTTAAAGCTTGTGCGCTCTATGGTGAGTTTGTCATTTCTTCAGTAATTAAATATTCTACATCAGTATTCACCCTGTGGTGGACCATACATTGGCTAAAAAATCTGATATTATATAGTAGTTCCACATTTTGGTGTTCTTACACCCTCCTCACCGGCAAATGATGACCTGCCATTATTTTGGTCTGTCCACAAATTTCTGATGTGCCCTGTTTAAAAATATATGTTTCGAATTATTTTCGTGTTGATTACAGTATTGTATTACAATATTCATTTTTATCTTGTTGAAGTGACTTTGCACTTTGTAATATGTCTGAAAAAACTTGTGTTTTTATTTTTTAAATCTATTTTTTTTCCCAGCTGCCTCTGCCATATCTAAAGGTTGGATATCTGACAGCACCACCTGTGGGAAATCCAGTTGCGCCTCACAGTGATTGGAAACACTCTCAGTTTGTCCTAAATCATGAAGGGCTACAACAGGTAAAATATTATGCTTTGTTCTGAAGCACATATTAAATGTGCAAGTGTCAGACTACTTAATGAACTTTTAAAAATCTCAAAATTGGAAACAATGTGAACTCAATCTGTCTTTTGCACAACTTTTATTCCTTTTGTTGGCATGTTTCAATCGTGGAAGATTACAATAGAATGAATAGCTTTGGGGCCGCTAAAATTTATTAATTTAGCTAAATATAAAATGATCGAGTTATTAACTTAACACGTTGCTTAATGTAAGGACCGACAAATAGTTTTATTTAAACTAGGTTATATAATTAATCGAATATTATATTATCGAAGTACTTTGAATTTAATCCCTACTTTTTAAGAATATGGTTTCAGGGTGACTCTTGATTTACGTGTTTGTCCTAGTCCATGTGGTGATACTACTTTCTTCAATGAAACCTAAGGACTACTTTTATGCAGATTAACAAAGCTGAGCAAAGACACGTGTCACCAAGTCTTTCATCAAAATCAGGAGATATGTTAGACAGTAAATCTGCCATAAGAATCGATGTCCCAAATATTGTTTCCGTATCTGCATGTGCTGATCTCACGTTGCCATCTGGCGCAGGCATGTGCATTGATACAATTCATGGACCTATTTTCTTGGTAAACCTTTGTGCTTTATATTGCTGTGTGTCTAATTATAATTTTAAGAAGTATTTTTTTTTTATTTAAATAATTTCACACATTTGCACTGCAGGTTGCTGAGTCTTGGGAATCTTTGGACGGATGGCTTGATGCGATTCGACTAGTTTACACCATATTTGCGCGGGGTAAGAGCGAGGTTTTGGCTAGTATAATAACAGCTTAATTTTTTACCTGTAAATTACGAGGGACAATGCAAATATTTTCTGGAAGAGGCTTTTTACTGTATTAGTTTTTGAACCAGTAAGAGGTTGTTCATGTAGACTTTTGTATATTAGTTGATTACTACTGCTATGAAATGACGTAAAGGCTTATAAAGTATCTTGAATGCCATTTGTTCATGACGATATTGTTGAGTATACAATTGTTGGATATCTCTTAGCGCTGAATATTCTTTCCTGCTGTAATTTTCTAGTGTGTTTATTATGTATTCAAATGGCATCAATTTGGAGCAAGTTGTAAAACACTTTTTTGATTTTGGTATGAATCCGGGAGACGGGTCACATCACTTGGCAATGTCAACCTTGCACACATTTTATTAAGTATTATTTTATCGAGTTGACATAAACTTCCAATTTTATCAAATAAAAGAATATGTTCAAATATAATTTATATCGTATAACATATGTAAGTAATCATGACAACTGAAATAAAACTTAGCCACCACATATGGACGATTACATTTTGAATGGCTCCATAAATAAATGATACATACTCCACATCTAATGCATTAATACATACATATATACACACATATATATAATTTAATTGATTTTGGGGTCAACTTGCAAATTTTGATGCAAAATAATAAAATTGGCTTTTTACAAGTAGAAAGTGGACATATTAAATATGAGTGAGCTACACGCGCAGGGAGGCTTTTAGAGAATTGTTCAGGAAACTATAGTGAATTGATTTTCTTGCTTTTAATGATAGAAATGTCTTTATATAAAGCGGAAAATCCCTATTCAAACTTCGATTTACACTTTTTTCTTTATAATTTTTTAATCTTTATTTATTTATTTAATTATTATTATTATTTTATTTATTTATTTATTTTATTTTTTTTGAAGTTGTGTCATCTTCAAAATGGAAATAGTCCATTACGACCATATCAGGCCCATCATACTTTCGTAAATTAAAATGTCTCTATAATCTTCATACCTCTTTTTGACCGAATCAGTCCCGATCATTTTTTTCTATTTTTAGAAATTAGTAATATTTTATGAGATTTTCCCATATAGAGATGGGTTGCGATGCCACCAGTTGGAAAATTACCGCCCCTAACTCGTTTTACAGACGGTTCCTCACCGCCTAACTTCCTTTCGAGGAAGCTGAGCTACAAGTAATCTAGCTCCTTCAGCAACTGATCAGCACACCCTTGGTTTGTTTCCTACTCTAGGCGTACGATATACTTTGATTGTGGAGATAAATTAAGTATAGTGAACATAAGTGGAAGTAAAAGCCTTTATTTTATTAAGAACTAAAAGAAAATTTTATTACATCATCAGTAATCTCCTTTTGGGAGGAGATAAACGTTTAGCCTCTCATGGAGAAGGCTTGCACTCGTAAACACATAAACTTATTATTACAGACGATTGCAGTTTTTTATTTCTCTCTCTCTAGATTCTAATTTTATTATGAGAAAATAGAAGAGAATTTTCGATGTCCTCTACTTCCTCAAAAGCTTGGTATTTATAGGCCAGATTTTTGGATTTCAAATCCGGACTTCAAAGCTCGTTGATAAAAGATGTGTCTTTTATTTACATATTTCCTCTATTATTATTGGTCCTGGTGCCCACCGTCTTCATTCATTGCTGGTCCCTTATGACTCAGCCAACTCGTGTTGTTGGGAATCTCTTCACATGGTGCATGGTCCCCATGCTGTTTTGAAACCAGCAGGTCGTTTGTCCTTTCCAGCTGTGTTCTCGTGTCGGTCCGGTTTGGGCCGAAAGCTTTTCCCGAATTCGCGCTCTTTCTGCTCCGGGCATGACTGACAGATCCGGTCAATCCAGCGTCCGACATGTGCCATGTTGCAAAACTTTCGGTAGGTTTCTTTGCTTACCGAAATCTTGTTTTCCCAGAGAACTCTTCTCTTTGTCTCAAAAAGAGTTTCTGCAAAGCTCGTGGTAGCTCCTGTCATGGAATTCAGGAGGAATGATCTGTTCGCTGAATTCTGAAAGAACTTGAATGGGTACTTAACTTTGTCCATTTCAGTTAGACATAGTCCTCATGGTCGTCGGGTAGAAGCATCGTCTTCGGAAATTGCTCCTACTATTACTGGTGCGTCCTCCGGTGCGGCTGCCTTGATATATCTTGTGGCGTTCCCATCCGGTCTCCTGAGCTTGATGAAGTGAAAAGCTTCGTTGAAGCCCTTCTTTGCTGGTTCAGGTGCTGCACTGATAAAGTACAGCTCCAAAACGTCTCCTCTGGCAAATGTGGATTATTGGCTCAAGTATGGTGAATTTCTTCCCTAATCCACTTTGGTAGCTTGGAGATTTTGGGAAAGCCTGGCGCAATGGTATAAACTGAAGCTAATGCTCCAAAATTATACCACTCTTGTACTTCGTTTGGATGGCTTCCAATTTTCATCCAAACTCGCGGATATTTTCCAGAGATATCAACTATTATTTTGTCAGGGTTGTATTTGTATACAATAATCATATTGTAGCGGGTATCTTCTTGTGGCTAACTTCTCCCACCGCTTTTGGTAAACATGTATCGGAGAAATTTTTATCTCGTTAGTTTGAACCTTAGAGTTGCCTTTTTGTGGCCTAAGGTTCAACTCTCCCCCTTTAACCCCAGAGGTGGTGGGTTGACTTGAGACCTCCGGTTGTGACATCGGGGTCTCAACATTCGTTGCAGCTTGTACATCCTCAAGGAATGCATCATCTGCAACACTTTTGATTATGGTATTTGAATCCATAACCTCCGGGTTAGAGACCCGTTCTCGAAGTACTCCCTTTTGCACCGTAGGAGATGCGGCCTGGAGGGAGGAGAGACCTTCGCAAAGCTGAAAACAGTTGACACTATGCCAGCTGACATGCTCGTATGTGATCGGAAACGGATTCCCGATCGGCCTGTTGAAGTCGTCCTGTGACCTCTGCATTGAGACATAGCCCAAAATCTCGTTCGAGGATCTCCAGGCTTTCCCTGAGATGCCTCAGCCTTTTGAGGGTATCGTCAACAACTTGTCCCTCCATATCGAGTTAAAAAATCTGCAAGAACATTTTCATGAGATTTTATAACGACAATATCAAAATCATAATATTGACATTCAGCTTGCCATCTAAGTAATCTAACCTTTTCGGGTTTAGATTCAATTTTATTTTTCAAAAAGGCCTTAACGCTCGAGTTATCAATTTTAAGGTGAATTTCTTGGATAGAAGAAATAAAGGTCATTTCTTAAACGCCTTTCTGATTGCAAAAAACTCCTTCTCGTTGATATGCCATCGATTTGCCTCACTATTTGAAAATAGCCCGCTGCAATATCTACATGGAACTTCTCATTTGGGCGTTAGTTTCGTAAGAACAACTGCCCACCAATAATCACTGGCATCCGTATAAAGAACCAGTTCATCCTCGTCATTTGGGATTGCTAGCTTGGGAAGTTGTTTGCAAACTTTTTTAAGCTTTTTAATTCCCTCATGGTGTTCCTTTTCCCATTTGAAATCGGCGTCCTTTTTCAGTAGGGAACTAAACACCTTCCTGTATTGTGCCAAGTTATTTATGAACATCCCGGCGAAATTAACAACTCATAGGAAACTTTGAGTTGTTTCTTATCCTTGAGTGTATATGGAAATCCATGTATCTTTTCTACAATATGATTTTGTAGTATGATTCCAGACTCATCAATCTCTATTCTAAGGAACTTGATTTTTCTTGTAGCAATTACTGCCATCTTTTTCGAAAGCACTAATCATTCCTTGTGGCAAACATCTGAGAAGATCTTCAAATGTTTTAAATGATCCTTCATTTTCCTTGATGCGATGAGTATATCATCAATGTACACGAACATGAAACTGAAATAATCTTTAAAAAGATTATCCATCTTCCTTAGGTATATCTTGAGTGCATTTGCTAGACCGATTGGCATAACGTTCCAGGTATAATATCCTTGCGGTGTGGAGAAGGCCGTGAATTTGTTATTTCCTTCTTCCATCTTAATCTGGTAGAACCTAGACTTGCAATCAAACTTGGAGAACACTTTTGCATTTTTGATGCAATTTACCAAATGTTCTCGGCTTGGGATATAATATCCATCGAATTCCAAGATGTTATTGATTTCTTTGTAGTTAATCACCAATCTTGGTTTTGCTCTTCTTATTTCTCCATGATTGCGGACCAGGAACCCTGGGCTACTGTATGGAGAGACGCCTGCTCCAATCAACTTAAGGTCCAGGTGTTCCTTAAGTATTTGTTGCATATCCTTTCGATCTTCTTGATTCATCAGGATAGGTTTATATCTGACAAACTCATTTTCTTTTCTAGTTTCACTACTGCAAAACAGTGATTTAACGGCGGTTTTTAGAGGCTTTTAACGGCGATTTTTGAACCGTCGTTATATCGACCGCCGTTAAATTTTACGGCAGTTTTTAAAAACCGCCGTAAATAATCATGAATTAACGGCGGTTTTTTAGAGATTTAACGGCGGTTTTTGAACCGCCGTAGTTTAGATACTTTCGACGGCGGTTTTCGAAAACGCCGTCGAAATTATCACTTTTAACGTTGGTTTTTGAAAAATACCTTCTAGAAAGTCTGTTTTCCAGAACTGCTATTCTACGGCGGTTCTTGAAAATACCTTCTAGAAAGTATTAAGAAAATTAAAAAAAAATGAAAGCAGGTGCAGTGATAATAATCTTTCAAAATTCAATAAAATACACGTGCAGCGATACATTATTAAAAAATAAAAAAATCGCGTTAACATGATAATTTCATATAAAAATTGAGAAAGAACTTAATCGGAAACACTTGCGACGATTCAAGATTCTTATTAAATGGAATAACATTACAACAACTCCTACTAAGGAGAAACATTTCAAAATGTCATTTTTAGAATTAGATAGTATTGCAATTTTTAGTGTTCCAAACCTTAATCAACTGCAGCAGGTTGCATTTTTTCAGCTTCATCCCTCAGTTCTTGAAACAAGACCGATGACAAGTAGCGTTCACTATAGCTCGGATGGATAGTCTGAAATAAACAAAAAAATTTATCAAATTTATCAAAGAAATTTCCGAATATCCTTGTTCTTTACATGGCATTTCTGTACAAATAAACAAAAAAATTTAGTCTCCAAGTAAAGTTGTCATATAAAATTAAATTATCGTCATGGCCAAGTGTGGGCCTATAAAGTTCTACAACAGAGATCAAATGTTACCTGGTTTATCAAGGCAGCAGATCGTGAAACGAGCTCAATGTCATTTCCATCCAAAATCAATTCATCCTTAACCTTCTCAGACCGCACAATCGAGACACCTTCGAGCATATCCACTTTCCTCACCTAAATAGTCGGAGAAACGATAGTTGTGATTGTTAAGATCCAATTAGAAATTCAAAAAAGGCAACAATAAGCACACATGTGCAAGAAAGCTCATTCACGTTTCGTGCTCCTCATTATGATACAACCAAAGAAGAAAATGTGCCAATGCATATTTCAAATTTATTGAACATTCATTAACATTATGAAAAATGAAATGCACACATGAAATCAAAAATCGAACCATGTTCAAGCATTTAGCCAAACAAACAACACCAGTCAAAATTAGTTACAATCTCACAGTGTGGTCTAATTAGATGAAATATTGGACAATTTACAATTTACAATTACAACAAAATAACTTGAAATGATTTTAAAAGTTAATCACACATCTCCAATATAACCAGTGAACCACAATGGAGGGGGAAAAAGAGGCAAAATCTATATATGCTAGTTTTTTTTTTCCATAAACCGTATAGATATCAATGTATCATAATTCAACATTTGAGTCAGATAAGATTCACAGCCACTAAAAAATTGTTCCAATCTTACAGTGTAGCTCTTATCAGATGAAATATTGGACAAACCACAAATTACAGCAAAATGCCTTGAAATACTTAGGCAAGTTAAACTAACATATCTCCACATAACCTATAAAACCACAACAAGAAATGCATAAAAAGCACAGCACCATAAACAACGATACATCATGTAGCTAGGTRTTGTTCGTACCTTCTTCTCCCCAAGGAAATTACGGATCTCAATAGCAGTGCCGCTATTCGTAATGGACGCGTTGATCGGAAAATGAGCGTAAACAAAACGCATCATGTAACGATAACCCTTGGTAACGCCGTTAATCAGATTRGACACGTGGCTGAGCGCGGTGCGAATGGCGGCGGTCATTTTCCSGCTARCGAACCAGGACTCGATCTTCAATTTCTTATTCCCGGTGGCTTCATCGGTGATCAGCTAAAAATCYAGGTTCAAYTGCTTGAAATTGCGAGAGATTTTACCCCTCGGACCTTTTAAGTCGTRTTCATAATCCTCTAAGCTAAYMTTRATGTCTGCTTCAACTCCTCGAAACTTAATCGCTGCTCTATCATATGCACTGCAAAAATAATTTTATTTATGGATATTTTCTTTCTCGAAATTTTTATAATTTTTTGGCAGGGAGCAGAAAAAAGAGCTTACCGGGCTARGYRGTGCGCCGTGTCAAATCCACCTAAATATTTTACGAAATTTAAAATAAATTATATTCAAACCTCATTTGACCAATTTATGATCAATCACAAAAACAATAATAATTTCATAAGAATACATTAAGGAAAATTTAAATATATATACATTCGCAGTTTTACACGAGTTTTCAAATAAGAATACACCTTATCATATTTCTTGAGTATTGCATTGCAATGACATTAAGGATGGCGCCACTGACTTTCCAATTAGAAACCTGATTTTATTCCTCAGTACATATATTCACCGCCTCACGTTTTTATTATAATTTATCTATAATACTATAACAACTGTGTGGCAGAAGCGTCTAARGTTTAGATTATATACTAGTAGAACAGATTACATCCAGTATATYAAATTAAGAATGAAATTGATGATTGGTCTTGATCCATGCATCATTCATGTCCCAATACATTAGGTTAAATAGCAAGAAGCACCAACCTGGCCTTGGTAGAAAAAAGCTTTTGGATTATCTTTTCCAACACGAATCCCAAAGTCTGCATAAAATAAGGCTGCTTAAAAATATCCCAACTTCAACTTGCACACCCGAATAAGGAATCCAAATTTCATTTGGCCCCAATTCTAAATTGATTAACACACACACAGATAGAGAAGAATGTACCGGAATTTCGAGATCATTAAGGCTAGACCCAAATGCTTTGTGAGCCTGTGGATTAATTCGGGCTGCGTCATGAAGCCTTTTTCCCAAGTCTCGGTCTTTAATAACCTGACGACAACATACATGATATATGAAATCAGAGTAAAAATCATAGGCCGGAAAAGCTATTTCCTATCACTAAAGAGTGTCTCAAAATTTCTCAATCTAAGTGGAGCCTCACAAAGGGAAATATCTAAGTAACATCATTTTTTTTAAAAGAAAACATGTTGAATTTATAAGTAAAAGGTTTTTTAGAGCAAAATAACACTGTATTCATGTAAACCTGATTATTATTTTAAGACTAATTATAACATCTGATTCCATATATATATATTGAATTTACTCCAAATCAAATTTCCTGATCTACTAAATAATTAACTTCACCTTGCTTGCTATGCATAACACCAGATAAAAAGTGCATGATTATGTAGCACAATTGATGATCGGAAAAAAAAAATGTTAAACTAATAGACAGGGAAAGAAAGGAGATGAAAATTCCATAGTACCAGGAAATGAAATTTGCACTAAAACTGTTTACAAAACCAAAATTAAGAAATATGACAATGAGTTCCAAAAGTAAAAAAAAAAAATTGTGCCTAATATAATTTTACATTCTGGCAACCAATTAGAAAGAGATTTTCTTATAATGTTTTAAGAAACAATTCATAAATCCCATTCATTTTATCCACTCTTTACACTAAACGGAAAAAAGATAACAACATTCGACAAACTTATCACACTATAATTCAAAGTCAAGGTTTGTTCCAAAAAAAATTCATACCTCAATCATCCCACAGTTTCTTGAGATGATCTCAACAGTGTCAAATGCTCGTTTCAAATCCGATGAATATACTGCGTAGATTTWAGGCTCCTCCCTTGAAAACTGCTCAGCCACCTCAATTAATAATAACAAATTTGAAATCAAAATGATCTCTAAATAAACAAATACACCAGAAAACTGCGAAAATCAATGACTTACAGCAAATGCTTGTCGTCTCCCAACCAACGTCATTTGAGAGAGAGAGAGAGAGAGACTTACTGAACTCTTTGTAAGGACTCGAGACCTTGTTTTCATCAAAGATGTACTTTGTGCTTCACAACCATATGAATGATTCTATCAGACTGATCCAACTACTTAATGCATACTCCATACATTGGTCTCAATTGGAGCCCGAAACTTAAAATTGGAGCTTGGGTTAGCATCGATATGGAGTGAGGGAGGTTGGTGCAGAGCCAATTTGGCCGGAGGGCCACCGGCCGGCGAAAGGCCAGTTTGACCCAAAAGGGGATCGTGAACCGCCTTTTCAGAATTTCTTCGACTTCTAGAATTATTTGTGAGTTTTTTGAAATTAGCTGTGAGGGTAGGGAGGTTGAGACCATCGGTGGTTATGGCTTCGTTTTTCTGGTTATCCGGCGCCGGCGACGAAGACCCAGCAGTAACGGGATTTTCTGAGGAAGTCGGAAAATTAACTTGGGGATTTTGTGTTCATAAAAACCCACGTTTTTTTTTCGTTCTTCTTTTTTTTTTTCTATAATAAAAAAATAATTTCTTTTATTTTTTTTATTTATGACGTGGCGAATGTAGATCGTCGGATGAGACACAGATCAACGGCCCAAAATTTTTGCATGAGCAAGACAAGGATCGGTGACATGGCAGACTACTATTCTACGGCGGTTCCAATGAAACCGCCGTAAAATGTTATTCTATTCACGGCGGTTCTAATAGAACCGATGTTAAATCCAGTTAACTAATTGACCCGTGAACTAATTAACGTCGGTTCTAAGGAACCGCCGTGAATACTTGATAATTTACGGCGGTTTCTAAAGAATTGCCGTTAATTGTTAATAATTAACGACGGTTTTTGACAACCGCTGTCGAAAGTATGGTTCTACGGCAGTTTGAACAAAACTGCCGTTAAATCCTGGATTTAACGTCGGTTTTCTGGAAAACTGCCGTTAAAACATATTTAACGACGGTTTTTCCAGAACCGCCGTGGATCAACCGCCTTTAAAACCCAGTTTTGTAGTAGTGTTTTCACTTTCAAAGATGCTTTGAACTCATTCTTGTCCCACCATGCTAGAGGATCTTCATTGAAAATCTTTTGATTTTTTCTTTTGATGTCCTCCAGTGAAATTTGTTCTTCTACGGTGGTGTCTGGTTGTGCACTCGTGTCTAGGGTGTCTTTGAGGAGTTCAATCCTTTGTGATTTAATCTTCTCTTCCTTTGGGCCACCTAGGCTTTCGTTTCGTAGTTGGAGAATTATTTCCCCATACCTTCTTCGATCTTTCATTTTTGGGTATCGAAGTCTTCCTTCATCACCACGTTGGTTGTGAAAATTGATTGGCATCTTCTTGTGGAATACCTCTCCTAATCGCTGGACTATAATATTATGATCACAAGGGGTTGTGAAAATAAGTCTTCTAGTCTCATTTTCTTGTGTAAGTCTTTTAAATGTCTGTAGGAAATTATTTCCTAACAGAATATCCGCTACCTTATCATGGAAATAGATTGGTGGAGTTTTAACTTTGTACCAAGGAGTACCGTTTGCTCCTCCCATCATCATTTTCGCTTGTTTGATCCCTCTTTTAAGGATTAGGATCCTTTTAAAAAAATCTCTTCCCGCTACTAGAGATAATTCTTCTTCCATTTCTTTGGGGAAGACTTCTGGTTTAGCTGTGCAGATTCCTGCGCCTGAATCAATGTAGGCTGCAAAGTATTCCGCACGATATCTTGAATATATCATTCCAACAAGAATGTATATGGAGAATGGGCTGGTTCTCATTTAATTCTGTATCTTTTCTCGCCCACCGTAAACTCCATTCCATCTCTTAATATTTCCCAGGGTTTATGATCCTCGAGAAACTCTATCCCTAGAGTTAGTTGCTCTGGGATTCTTCCCTCACTTCCTTTAATGATTGTTTCAATTTCTACAATCTTGAGGACTCCTTGATATCTTCCCAGGGAAGGTTATTGCAGGTGATACAACGCATCACAAGGGAAGATGTTGAGTGATGTCGAGTATTACTTCTACACTTCTCCATCCACCTGGGCACTTCAACTCTCCATTCGTCTTGAATACTTCTAGAGCTCGAGTGCTTTGGCTCATTTTTGGACCTTCCCATTGAGGTCCACTGATCATTCTGTCTTGTTAGAAAGACATTCTCCTTGGTTCGATCATGATGCTCTCTTTTATTAAGAATTGGTCGATCTTGAATTCTCATATCAATCTCTCTTATTGTTGGAGATTGCATGATCTCTGCTAAGACTGCCTTCGCTACATCTTCAAAGATCCTTGGTATTTCTATGAACTCCTTTCTCAGGAATACTTCTGAATGATGAGTGTTTGAGAGTGCATAAGAAATCTTGTACGTGATTGAGTAGAGTTTATTTCCCTCCGTCATCAGGTCTGGTCTCTTGAAATCTTGATGCAGGGTGAGAACTATACTGAAATATCGATCTGCCAAATTATACGTAATTCTTGGGTAGACATTGAATGCCAGTTTCCCTGTGTATAATTTCCCAGTGATTGCTCCCAGACAAGAATTTTTGAGATTTTAGATTCTTTTATCGAAAAGAGCTAGATTTAACGGCGAATCAACTCCTTATTTAAAATTTAATTTTATGATTACTCGAATGGCTCCAGTATGGATCCACGAAAGTGTATTTACCGTTTCTCTCCTGTGTGTGCTTTTAATCTCCTGGATTTCTCGGTAGGGGATTAGTTGCATCTCGATCTGGTTTCCCGTATATTCCGTTGGTATCGCGAATTCTCCCATAGAAACTCTATAGATAATTTGGTATTTTCGATTTCTTAAACCCAACTTATCCATCGCCTTTTCCATTGAGATTAACTTTAGAGCTTTGGGTTTTCTTTCATTATTATCATAAGCGTCTTATGCGAAACTGTTGTATGTGAGAGGAATTCTGACATATCCTCCCTTACCACTTGTTGAAGAAATTCTTCTTCACTCTGGTTCTGAATATGATTCACTTCCATCTTCAGAGTAAATCTCTTCTTCATAGATGCTTTCATCTGAGGGTATATCCTCAAATTGATACACCTGTACCAGATTTTGGTAATAGACAGCTTCTTCGAACTCTTGAGTTGTCTCAAACTGTCTAACGCCTCTTCTTTGATTCTCAGGGCAATCAGTAGAAATATGTCACTTGACTCCGCACGTCAAATAGTTGCAATCTTTAAAACTTTCATTAGCTCTGGTATGATCTCGCCTGAAAGTTCTCTTTGTTGTCGCCCTACTGGTGCTTCCTTGGCTTGAGAACGAGCCTCGGCTTCAACTTGGCCCCGTCATTTGTTCTGATTTATAGTTTCTGGCCTTTTGTTTTGACCAGAACCTTCTTGGTTTCCATGAAAACCTTTTCTTATTACTTCGAGCGTAAGGGTGACCTTTTTCTTTCTTCCACTTATGTCTCCGTGGTTGACCTCCCACTATTATTGGAATGTCATTCTCGGCACAACATAGAGGAACTGATTTATTAATTCCTCTTAGTCTCTTGTAATTTTTGTCAAGTGCCACCTGGTAGCAACACTCTACTAATTTGGTTTTTAGGAAAGACATCCTTCTAGCAACCGTATCCATATCGGTCGCTGCTTGTACTCTTGGATCAACATTTCTCTCCACGGACTTGATATTTTCGCAAAGAAAAGTTGAGCCGCATCTCCATCATTCACCTTTGATTTCCATCGGTATTTGGTGAATAGTTGGATATATTCGTCCAAATGACAAATATCTCGTAACTCGAGGCAATAGAGGGCTTGTCGATATTTTTTATATTTTTCTTCTTCCATTCACTCGAAATATCATGTGCCGATAAATTGGATTTTAAATAACTTAGCCATATTATCGACGATTCCTTTTAATGATTCTCCAGCTATAACTTCCCTCTTTATATCTACTCCTGTTAAATCCCATGCGATCTTTACGGATCCTTCAAGGATTAGAATGAACTCTTTCTTCTCTAGACCGAGAGTTCCAACTGCAATTCGCGTTGCAGATGCCCAATCGTCTATTAGTATCTCTCGATTCTTAAAATCTGAATCGTCTATTTCGGTTCGATCAATAATTATATTTATACATTATTTCGGTGGGTTAGGCTCTCAAGACAAACAAATTCAATCTATTCAATTTTTCCTTATTTAGTTAATTTGATCGACCAAACCGATAGATGTGCACTCCTAACCTTGATTTATTGTATCGAAATGTTGTACTTACAATTTTAGTGTACATCTTTGGCGTGGCTTGAATTGACATGATGTGTGACCACCCACAGGACGGAAGGGATAAGAATCAGCCAACCAACTTGCATTTTTGCAATTGAATCAAAAGAAATTCTCCTGGAATTCAGATATTATCCGTGTGCTCAATAAGCGTGTACAAGGCGGACACAGACGCGTGTGAATGAAGATATCATATTTAGATGTGTTCAATTGTTAAACTGTTGTAACTTTAATGTTATATATATATATATATATATATATATATAGGGGCGAGTTCAAATAGAATCATGTCATTATATGCGAACCTGCTAACTAGTGCTTTTAGTATATACCAGCATTGCTTTTATTATACAATCACAGTGCTTTATTAATATTTTCAGTTATATACACCATTAGTGCTTTTATTATACAATCATAATACTTTTAATTAAAAAAGTAAATACACAAAATTTTTTATCCATCCATTTAATTAGATCTAAAGCCCATAATTGACCCTAGGGTCACATATAGGAACATGGTTCTCATTTGAACCTAATCCTCTCTCTCTCTCTCTCTCTCTCTCTCTCTCTCTCTCTCTCTCTATATATATATATATATATATATATATATATATATATATATATATATATATATATATATATTTATTATTTAATTTTTAGAAAAATTAAAAACAAAGAAAGAAAGAAAGATGACCGTATAAAATTATTTCATTTCATTTTTCAAATTCTAGTAAAATAAAGGTGATATTCAAAAAATTATTGATATTCGTGTGAAAAAATTAAAATATTTTTAGTAAATTATTTGAGTTTTTGATTGAAAATGAAAAAAAAGAAGTTAAATTTCCACTTTTAATATAAGTTTGCGTAAGTGTTGTATAATTTCATATAAATTTGTATGATAATAATAAAAGTTGTTTAATTTCACATATGGTTCAATTTCAATAAGCTCACTCAACAAATATAATTTCAGATTTTGAAATAGTTGGAGATTAGGGGGAAAAAGTGTGGAGGGGTGGGGGTATATAAATAACTTCATGCCCATAAATGATTGATTAATTTAATGGTTGACAATGTCAAGACCAACGTCTAAATTGTTATTTTAAAAATCGGTCGCTTAAGCATTAGGTGGCCCTTCCCGCCCACATTTCAACCTCAATGGCCTGATTAGGCGCTGCAAGTGAAAATCGGCGCCTAGGCGCTCTATGCAGTGCCTAGGTGGCGGTGTGGCTAGGCGGCGTCTAATTTTATTTATTTTTTTAACCAAACCTATTTTTATAAAATAAATAAATAAAATAAAAATCAATACATTAAATTATAATTTTCTCTTTATATATTAATTTTAGTGAGATTTAATTTAGTTTTTGAAGTATGAAACCTAATTTTTTTAGAAGTTTGATTGTCTATGTTAATTACAATTTAATGATTGGGGCATTATTTGTAACTGAAAATTATTAAAATGTGTGAGGAATTGAATAAATTTATTGTTTGTAGTTAGAAATATATGTATCTAATAATGTAGACAATGTGTTGGATGAAAACCACAAAAAAAAAATAATTTTGCAAAAACTAAGCCGATTTTAATTGATATTATGCGGTATGATTGTAATTTTTATTGTCACGTATCTATGTATGTCTTTGTTTCTCAATATTTATGCCTAACATCAAATAAAATATGATATTGATGTTTAATTCTAAACCACGCTTAGGCGCTAGGTGTTGATCCGCCGCCCATCGATTTTTTTACATTGCTGAATTAGAGATAATTTAATCAAAATCAAACGATTGAAAATTTTGTTTGATTTACAGTTTAGTTATATGGAACTAATAGCGAATCGCCTATTCACGATTTCAGTTACAACTAAAAACGTGGTCAACTATGGATGACTATTTGACTTTTGTTTGAGCCGAGTCGAAGCTCACACTTTGCCTTTGCAATAATAATAATAATAATAAAAGAAAGAAAGAAAGAAAAACGAAGCAGCGGCAAACTAAAATCCGAAAAACCATTGGCTGGCCAGACTGTGGGTCAACCCTCTACTTTCTGTTACGTGTGTAGCCCACCGATTTTTTGGCCATGCAACACAACTCACTAACCAGTCAAAACCGTGTGCTATCTGAAAAACATACCATTTACTATAATTGTCTTCCTTCAATCCTTGGCTTGGTCTCTTCGTATATTAATATACCCACTGTGTTTCCTTTCTTTTGGAATCAAAACAAATTAAAGAAAGAAAAAAAGATACAGAAAATGTGCAGGGGCTTTCAACAAAACGAAAGAGAGCTCTTGAAAATCAAAGCATTCTACACTCACTTATCATCATTTTCACTCTCCAACAATAAAAGTAAAACCACCTTACCGGATTATCTAACCCTCCATTTTCTTCCACGTATCAACGGCAGCCTTCTCGAGATTAACGGATCCAACATCCGGCCCGACTCGCCTGGTTTCGTGACGCTCCACCGGGTCTTGTCCAATGAGAGCCGCGGCGGGTTCTTATACGGTAGCAGAGAGAGGGTGGTGGTTTGCCAAGGGGCCAGGTTCGAGGTATACGTCGGGGATATAAAGGTGCTGAAGGGGATTTTCAGGAAAGACCAGGGGCAAAACTGGAAGATGGACTGCAAGTGCGTGCTCTCCGTGAACGACGTCGTGGAGGGGATGTTGAAGGATGCTGAGGTGTCGGTGGCGGCGGATGGCCCTGTGGTGATGAATCAGAAGGTTGAGATGGCGGCGGATACGCGGCGGCGGCGGCGGCGGCGGAGATTTGAATTTTGTGGTGATTGATTGGATATCTCGAGAGGTGTGACCGAAGAGAGTTGCAGTCAATTATTCGACAATTGGTATTTAACTCGTACGAATATATTTAAAATATTTATTAAACATGGATTCATAGACGTGCAGATAAAGTTCGAATATAAATGAATTGTTCGAAAGTCAAAATCACGACTTATTTTGACAGTATTGTGTATAAACTGTAATTGTACTTATGTTTAAAGTACTTAATATTAATAAATTTATAATTATATTATAAATAAAAAATAATTGCTTAATATTCATTTTTATATATTTTTTTGAACTAGTGTTTAAATCAAATTATAAAAAGTAATATTTATCATTTT
>BMAC01000186.1:1059255-1074296 GCA_014905375.1 Phtheirospermum japonicum
AAAATGATAAATATTACTTTTTATAATTTGATTTAAACACTAGTTCAAAAAAATATATAAAAATGAATATTAAGCAATTATTTTTTATTTATAATATAATTATAAATTTATTAATATTAAGTACTTTAAACATAAGTACAATTACAGTTTATACACAATACTGTCAAAATAAGTCGTGATTTTGACTTTCGAACAATTCATTTATATTCGAACTTTATCTGCACGTCTATGAATCCATGTTTAATAAATATTTTAAATATATTCGTACGAGTTAAATACCAAAATTTTCATGTCCCATATATAAATAATATAATTAATTACTTGGTTTGTATGTGTCAATTACTTAATAAGTAAATAAGCAATACTTAGCCATAAAAAACAATGATAAAACTAAAAATGTTAAAAAATTAAATTTTAATTTATTCCAATATGGATAATTTGGGATGAAGAATGCAGTACTTTTCGTTGGCCAAAAAGACATTTTTTGGTATTTATTAATATTGAGGGTAAAATTGGAATTGTTATGTGATAGAGAGTTGACGTAAAAGTATTAATAGAAAGAGGGAGTGCAGAGTTTGTTTTTTTAAAGAGGGATTGAATCATAAAATGATTTGTGTAGTAGGAACTTTTCTCCAATTTACCGTTAGGAAAATTACCCCTCTAGGGAACAAGAAAATCTTCTTTTCCCATATGTTAAAAATAGTAAATGCTTTCTACCCATTTGAGGGAGTGAAATATCAGAAACGCCCTTATTTGTATATATGTCATTCGTTCAAACATTGAATCGAACCAAACTTTATTGGACTTCTCTCATTCCTTTTCGCATAAATAATCCGTTCCTTCTTTCATTTCTTCTCTAGTTCCTTCTGTTGGTGAATAATGGTGATTTAATCGATGGGTGTGATGAATTTATGTTTAATTGGTTGAAATTGAGGGTTATTTGTACGAGTTTTTCCTTTTTTTCTGCTTGAAGTTTGAATCGATTTTCTTGAAAATTTGGACTGACTGTGTAAGATATTTGGAACGAGCAATGTTGTTTGGATCAAGAAAAAAAAAATTGGACCGAGAAGTGTAAAAATATTTAGACCGAGCAGTGTTGTTTGGACAGATAAGTACTGTTTCGGGATAAAAGGGATTAGGATCAGCTCAGCCCTATGCCTCTAGCTCGAGGACAGTGGTTAAACTGGCGCTGTATATACAGCTCGAGATCTTTGACATGGTTTGAGGTCATATGAAGGACCTTGAGGCTCTAGCTCAAGGTAGAGTAACCAAAAGAAAAACCCAGAAGGGTGACGTGGCGTAAGACCCTGATTTTAAGGAAACCCTAGAAAAGTACACATATAAATAGATAATCACAAAAGTACAAAAGGTAAGTCATTCTCTAATCAAGCAATTATTCTCCCAAATTCTCTCCATATACTAACTTAAGCATCGGAGGGAGTTTGCCGGAAAACCCTTCCGGTCCCCATCTGACATTTGTTGATGGTTGCAGGCATCCTAATTTTCAGCCTTTGGTGATTATACTTGAAGATTAGGAGATATTTATTTGCTCCCCATTTTCAGGTAACAAACAAGTACAGAAAAAATTATTTGGTTCAAGATGTGTAACAAGTTTGAGCGATGCTTGCAAGTTTGAACCGAGTTGTGATGTTTGAAACGAGTAGAAGAAATATGTATTTGAACCGAAAATTCAAAACGTTTGGACCAATTAATGCCATTGATTTGGAACGAAAATGACTATTTGAATATATTAGTGGCAAATTATACTGATTGGTCTAAATAACACCACTCAATCCAAATTGTGTACAAATTGTCGCACTTAAAAACCAAAAAAAACAAAACAAAAAAAACCTATTAACTTATTTTAAAACCAAAAGATGGTAAATCTCAAACACGAAAATAATAATAATAATAATAATAATAATAATAATAATAATAATAATAATAATAAATTACATTGTGCATATGAATGACTCTAGTCTTGATTTATGCTATTTGAATCATCTGAAAATTGCCAAATTCTTTCAAAACTGTGGAGTGAGAAAAAAGGAGAAAGAAACATTTGGGATAATTTAACGAGAAAAAAAATATTTCTATTGCCTAAAATGGTTAAAAAAAAATAATAATAACTAAGGTGCCTTCACAGCACCATAGTTCAACCCCTGTATTTATAATAGTTGATCTCCTAATATAAAAATTTAAAGTTGATCTATTACTTTTATCAAGTAAAAAATGGTGGCAGTAAGTCACAATTTCCACAAAAAAGACACTCTCTCTTGCATTGAATATAATTTGGCAAAATCGCGATGTCTTTCTTACAACTGAGTAGGCTAACTTGTGAAGCATATCATGCGGTAAGGGATACAAGCGATTTCCATCTTCAAATATTTAGTCCCTGAAATAAAATCAATATTAGTTTTGCCACCAAGTAGTATTAAAAAAAGTGAGCTATATCACATGTGAAAAGAGAACAGCCTCATTTTTATTCACCTCAAGTACTGGTCAATGCATTCCAATGAGCTTTAATCCTTTCGGATTTTATTATGCACATTAAATATGTGTGTTTTAATACTTCTATATATAGAAAAAGGAAAATGTAACGGTCTCATTCTTAATCTTAAAAGCTAAGAGCATATTAAATGTAATAATATTAATTGAACCTACGTGGCAAATGATATTGACATTTTATACAAAAGTTATTCAATGCATCAACGTTAATGTTATATATGTGATAATTTATTTTTTTATATTTAGAAAAAATAAAGAGAGAGAAATAACATTATTGAATGATAGATTAAAATCAATTGTAAACATTCTCATGAGCAATGTCTAGAATTTGACATTACTCTTGACAATATCAAGCATTTAATGTGACATATAATCATTTTTGTGCCATGTGTCAATTTTTACACTTTCAACATTGTTCCATTGGAGATGCTCTAATACTCCCTCCGTCACAATTCGATGGTTTTAAGATTGGTTTCACACAAATTAAGAAATTTATAGTTTATATAGTTCAGTCATTAATTTAGTTAGTATTTTCCAGTTATACCCTTCTTAAATTTAATACTCATAAAAATCAGTGTTATTTGAATAGTAAAATTTTGCATTGTAATCATCAATTCAATTTACGAGGTAGAAAATTAGTATTTAAAGAATATTAATTAAGAGTATATATGTATGGAAATGAAAATTAATGATATATTAAATATGGTAACTGGACTATTTTTGTGGGACAGACGAAAATGAAATAGTGGACTATATTTGTTGGATGAATGGAGTAGGAAGAGGAATATGAAAAGACAATAAAGTAAACACTAATATAAAAAAAAAAAAAAAAAAAATGGAAGAACTCTAGTTTTGTGTGGAACTTGTGCATGAGATGTTGAAACTTGCAAGACATAAAAATCAGTCTAATATGATATCCCAATATCATAGCTGTATATTTTCTAAAAACAAAAGTCAATTATGATTGCCTCCAAAATCCTGAAAATTTTGATAATTAAAAAATGTGCATCAGCAAAGTGCTATTAGAACATCATATCATCCAAAAAATATATATTCGTTTCTATTTCCCTAAACAATAAATGAACTTCAGAAGACACCGCCAATGTAGGCTCACTATGAGGACTAAAGGCAATAACAAAAAAAATATAAAACCAAATATTATGTTCATTTTTCATAGCGCAACTGACCATACATCCAGTACTCGACGTATAAAAAAAATGAGATACATGGAGTTTGAGCACAAATATATTAGGTTTGAAATCTAGCACACAGCCATTCCAACACATGATCTTATTATTCTATTTAACAACAAAACAAAAGTTAATATATATATATTTAACAACAAAACAAAAGTTAATATATATATATATATTAACTTTTGTTTTGTTGTTAAATAGAATAATAAGATCATGTATTGGAATGGCTGTGTGCTAGATTTCAAACCTAATATATATATATATATATAATATATATATATATATATATATATATATATCCTTCATTTTGTTAATAGTGTTAACTATTAATGCTGAGGTGTCGAAATGAGAGCGTTTCGGAGTTGATGTGGACCAATAAAAATCTTCCAAAAATGACATGTCGGCCTGTGGTTCATCGGGGATTTATTTTGGGAGGAGGTCAAAATTTTGAGGTGCTATAAATAACAACTTTTCTTTTATTTATATTAATGTTGTCAGCCAACCTTTTTTCAAGGTCTTTCAATAGTCCATTCATTCTGTGGATTTCTTCGTTTTTTCTTCTTATTTGTTTTCTTCTTATTTTTCTTCGTTTTTTTCTTCACAAATTCACAGCATCAGTCGAATAACTTTTCTTCTTTTTTTCTTAATTTTTTTTCTTCTTTTAACAGATTTCATCTTCCGGCATGTTAATCCCAGCCTTTATGAAAGTTATGTTGGGAAATTATAAAAAGCTTGGTAAGTATTTTTCGATTTGTTGTATTCTGTCCTTATTTTTTCCAGATTTTGTTTTAATTATTGTTCAGACCTGGATTTTTTTTTTAGGATCTGAAAATTTTAACATTAATTCGAATTATTTTAACATTGATTTTTTTAGGATCTGGAATTATTTTAACATTAATTCGAAAAAATTTTCTAAAAGTTATGTTGGGAAAAATTGATCATAGATTTGTATGGATCAGTTTTTTTTAATATGGATTCCTTTTTTTTTTTTCCAATCTGTTATGCCGATTTGTTTTTTCTTTCTATTGTTGTTTTCGGAAGGTTTTTTTCTCTTTTATTTTATTTCAGATCTATTTTCAAAAAATATATAAGGCTGTGCTAATGTGTGTAATTAGTTTTTGGATTAATCTTATTCCTCTATCTGATGATCTGTTTTAGAAAAAAAATATAAGACTGTGCTACTGTGTATAATTAGTTTTTGGATTAATCTTATTCCTCTATCTGATAAAAGGTTTAGATATTTTTGTATATAAGCCAAGCCCAACCATTAAAGAGTTATCTTTCTGGTCCACTGGAGACTTTATCCTTTGACAAAGAAGAGAGCTAAGCCAGTTGTCCCTCTTGGAGCAAATTATCGGCTAATTGATATTCATGTGAGCAATTGCTTGAACAGTAACATATCCAAGATCTATGTCCTCACCCAATTCAATTTTGCATCCCTCAATAGTCACCTCTCAATAGCATATGCTAGCAACATGGGTGGTTACAAAAATGAATTGTTCGTTGAGGTTCTTGCAGCTCAGCAAACTCCGAAAAATCCAAATTGGTTCCAGGTAATCAATTCTCTCTCTCTTTTTTTTCTTTTCGAATTGTCTCCCCCGATTCCCAGTTAGAAAAATGAGGCATACCCAACTCAAGGATCAAAGCGAAGTAAGAGTTTTTGCGCTTATGGTAGGCTTGGAGGCTGAGATAGCCGGCGAGGATGAGCAGCAATCCGGTGCCGGCGCCTCCAGCGAGTGAAGCTGTGCTGCCTTTTTTGGCGTATCCGCTTACGCCACCGAACACAAGAAGTAGCCCATATGGGATCGTGAAGCAAAAATCATGCATTATTCTGGAAACTGGGTTTTTGGTGAAAGATTGAAATTTTATTGGGAATCGAGAGAAAGATTCAGAGGTTAATGAATGGAACTAAAATGAAGGGGGTTCTCTGTGAGTTTTATTTTCTTTTTTCTTTTTTCCGGTGCTTGGAGCTTAAAGGGTCAATGGAAAAAGTCGTTTATCAAAATGTTCATTCTACCAACTCCGTTGACTATTATTATTATTACTACTCACTCCACTCATTTCACAATAGAGATTGTTTTTAAGAAGAAAAAAAAATCAGAATAGTTGTTTGTTTTGCATTTCTATGTAAAGTGACACAAACATTTAATTTTTTTTGGGAAAAAAGGCAAGAAATCTGAAAAGAGGGAAGCGTTTTAGTAAATGTAATATGGTCATTTAGTTTCATTGTACATGAACATAAATTGAGGATTTTCTTAGTAAACCGGATACAAATAGAATATCTTGATATTAGACTCCATTCAATTAATTTACAACCCAACTGAAGACGCGAGAAGCGTGTTTATTTCCAACCCTCAGCAATCAGTCATTCACAAATTAATTCGCAATACATATTTACATTTTACAGTCCACTGCAACTCATTACGTGTATATATCTACTAAATACATATCCCAATTATCAATCAACAATTTACATCAATATATAACCAGTTGCTGCTTTAGTGCTCACATGATACTACCCCAACAGGTTGTATTGAAATATTTTTATATTTCCATTATTATTTGATTGAGGTTCGTCAATCTGCAGATTTTGTTGCGAATTTATATTTCCATTATGTCACATCTCTTATTAGTGTTTTTGTTTTTATTTTTTAAGAAAACAGTGTTTCTATTTAATTAACTGATGTTGACTAGAAATTATATAACCTTTATTTACATCTGTTTTTGTCATTAATAAGGTTTTTGTTTTTCACCACTTCTGATCTATTATAATTTAAGTGATTGCTTACCAAGTTTGTTAATCATTCATTCTACTAATTGAGATTGTAGATGAATGATTGCAATTTAAGTGATTGCTTACCAAATTTGTTAATAATTCCTTCTACTAATTGAGATGAGAGATGAATGATTGCAATTTATGTGATTGCTTACCAAGTTTGTTAATCTTTCCTTCGACTAATTGAGGTGAGAGATGAATGATTGCAGTAAAGCGAGGGTGAGTGACTATTTGTTTCTTTCTATTTACCAATGAACAATATTTTAATTTTGGGTTAATTATTAGATAAACTTATTGTATTATATTCTTTAGAACAGACCCTAGCCAAAGAAGTGAAAGATCCTAAACAGCTTCCTAAGTGGAACTACAATGGGTCTAGCACATGCCAAGCTCCTGGAGAGAACAGTGAAGTCATCTTATAGTAAGTCAAAACATAGTATCTTATTCACGATATTTTTTGCCTCTAATCTGATGTGCTTTTTTTTTTTTTTTTTTGGGCAAAAAACTAATGTTTGTTATGGTCTGATGCTCACTGCCTTCAAACTATTTTCAGACACCTATTCAGGAGGGTGGAAGAACACTTTGGTGAATTATGTACACCCACCCACCCACATATATATTTATGTATATATGTATGTATATTTATTTCTTTCGTGATTGTTTATTTTGTTCTTGCTATGAAATTTTATTTTCTGTCATGTAGGTTATGTGATGCTTACACCCCCACAGGTGAACCGATCCCGACGAATAAGCGACACAGTGCTTCCAAGATTTTCAGCCATCCCGATGTCGTTGCTGGAGAACCATTGTATTTGGAAAGCAAAATATTTAAATTTATTGATCACGACGAAAATTTATTTCTGATAGGTACGGTATTGGGAAAGAATACACTTTGTTGCAAAAGGAAATTAAGTAGCCTTTTGGATGGCCATCTGGTGGTTATCCTGGACCTAAGGTGATTGTCATTCTCATTGGGTCTCATTTTTTAATGAATTATGTAGTTTATGTGGTGTTTACCTAATTACAAATAAACTCAGATAACTTTCAGAGTTACCAAAACTATTGTTGAAGTTTATTTAATAATTTTGAAAGTTAGCGGAGTCTTATAATAATTACGTCAAACTACAAGGGTATTTTTTTGTAATTATCCCTTTTTATTGAGTAAATACAATGTTCAAGGGTATTTTTGATTTTGAAAGATAAGTGGATAATTGGGCCAAACCTCTGTGGTGATTATTATAATTTATGTTTTTTTCACTGTGTTGTTTTATATAATTAAATTGGGTTTTGGGACTTCAAGGACTTGGGCCAGTCTAAACGTTGTCGAGCCGATAAAGGGTTCATAGACTGTGGGCCGTGAGTGTACAATTATGCAAAATAAAAAACAAAAAACGAAGTCATGTTTTTTTCACTGTGTTGTTTTATTTAATTAAAATTGGGTTTTGGGACTTCAAGGACTTGGGCGAGTCTAAACGTTGTCGAGCCGATGAAGGGTTCATAGACTGTGGGCCATGAGTGTACAATTATGCAAAATAAAAAATAAAAAAACGAAGTCCTTGAAGTGAGTTCATTGAGGATTGAAGGTTTGGGAACTATGTAAAATCAAAATAAAAATGATAGATGGTGTCTGCTATGCAATATTTTAATGATAGAGGTCATTGAAATTTATTTTATTTACCTTTTATTATGTTTCTCATGTTTGTGTCATATTATTAGCATTGAAGTGAGGATGAAAGGTTTGGAAACTCTAGACTATCAAGATATCTTCCATTTTTAGATTTATAAGCCAAGTAAAAAGTGTGTTTGTCATGTTTTTCTCTATAGTCACTAACAAAGATGTTTTTTGCAGAGCTGGTTTTTACGGGTTTGGTTTTTGTAGTTTAAGATCTTTATTTATTTTTATGTTTAAAATTATCATCTATGCCATCTGATTTATATATGTACTGATTTAATACATGTCATGAATCCACTTTTTGTTGTTCATTTCGTTTTTTTATTCTTTTTTAGATCTATTACAGCAGATTTAATTCCTTTGTGGATGTTGTCGTTGAGTGTTTAATTTATGTGTCTGTGCCATGTTTAAATTAAAAAGTTGTCTTATATTTTTGTTGTTTTTTGGCAGTTTAATTGATTGATGATGAGTACAATGGTGATAGTTTGAGAATCTGAACTAGGACATTTTTAATTTTAATTTTTTTGAAATTTCATTATTTAACCTAAGTTTCTTTTAAACTTAGTTCTTCACTATTTAATAATTGCTATTTACATTTTAAGCTATTGGCCGATTTACCCAGCATAACTTATTTGACTTGGCTATAGAAGAGAAAATACCTGCATATTTGGGATTGCTGTTTTTATTTTTATTGTTTATTTCTTATTTTCTTTTTTCTAATGTAGAAATATTAGTTATGGCAGTTCTGTAATAGAAAAACGAGTGTTCCGTAGTACCCTTGAGGTTTGGGCTAATTTCATAAAACTCCAACTAAATTTCAAAAACACCAAAAATACCCTTGTGGTTTTATTTGTCTTACATTAACTTCCTTCATAACCAAGAAGTCATTTCAAAATCCCATTTCACACTTATAAAATATGGCAGTTATCTTCTTAATTCAGTTTGTTTCTAATTAATTCTATATCATAGTGTTGTGATATCTCTTGGTTGGGAAAGCTATAGATATATAGGCGATTAGTGTTTATGTTTGTTATGATTTTGCTTCTTTGTTGCTTTTGATTTGGTTTTGGAGGCTCAAAATTCTGAAGTAATTTTTTTTTAATTTATATAATTATAAGTGTTGTAAAGTGTTTATAGTTGTGTGTATACTACTACAAGGACAACATATTCAATTAATACATTTTACTGACTTGATCGTGAAATTAGCGATTTAATTGATACTCGGTGTGAAACTATTTTACTGTATGAGTTGTGTTCTATGATTGTTGGTGATCTAGCCTTTTCCTTTTCGTTTTCTCAATAAGAAAAATGAATTAGCTCCTTTTGCAATGTGTCCCACATGTAAATAATATGTAATGACAGAGAACGATTTTATCACTTTCATTATTGTAAATATATAAGCTTATATAAGAAGGCCTCACAGTTGTGTGTTTAAAGTGTTCGTGATTTTATCCCTCTGACTATTGTATTTGTTTATTGAGTAGTATAATTACACTCAAGCGTGAGTGTGTGT
Source organism: Phtheirospermum japonicum (assembly GCA_014905375.1). Taxonomy (NCBI): domain Eukaryota; kingdom Viridiplantae; phylum Streptophyta; class Magnoliopsida; order Lamiales; family Orobanchaceae; genus Phtheirospermum; species Phtheirospermum japonicum. The sequence continues at coordinate 1,068,921 of BMAC01000186.1, forward strand.
AGTATAGATTATTTTTAAAATCTCAATTAATTCAAAATATATTACGGATGAATTTTGAGTGATTGACAAATTATGCGTAAAATCGTTCATCTGAAATTTTTTATTTTTATCGTAAATCAGTATGATTATGATTTAGTTATTATGTTATATAATTATAATTATGAGACTCATATAATGGTTTGAGTAATTAAAAAAGAAAAGCAATTTAATCAAGGAAATTGTTAAAAAAAATGTCAATAAATATCAAAAGAATGTCAAGTCGCACACCAAATATGTCAATTAAGGAATTTATTTGTGTATTATAAGTTCTTTAAATATGACTAATTTATAAATTTTGGTTTATTGAGCGAAAAACACCATGAATCTTTCGATCATATATATTCATATATATAAATAATTATAAAATGCTTAAAATAATTGTTCCATTTACGCGATTAATAAATAATTGTTTGTTTGATGAATTGAAGGTATAAATTCATATATATTCTCTCAACAATTTTCTCATATATATCATGAGAGATAGTCTCTCTATTTAATCACCCAAAATTCACGGTCCACCTATTAATATTATCGTTAAAATAATTATACAAATAATTATGAGTATTAGTATTGGTATTTTGATTTTAACTAAATATCTCAATTGATCACGTTGCCATGATTTAAAAAAATTAATACCAAATATATATAACTAAAATATTTCACGTCACCTCGATTAATTATTATTCCTCATATTTATAATTTATATACTTAAAACTAAAATATTCATACCAAATATATACTAATTCATAAAATCAAAAAATTATAATCCTCATAGGGTTAAACTGCATGCATATTCTTAGAACGACTTTGTTCCTATTACTGTTACAAGTATTATTATTTTTTATTCTTGATTATCAATAAATCATACGGTGGATAGTAAATATATTATTATGCAATTTTTTCCTTTTTTGTTTTTCAATTATGAAATTATTTGTATATGTATTTGGATTTATTTAATTGTTTGGATCTGTATTTTATTATGAACATATACACAGAAACCAATAAAAATCATAGTATGGATAGCAAATATATGATTAGGCCCTTTTTTTTAATTTGATTCTCGATAATGTGATTGTTTGTATATTTATTTTAATTTTTTTTTAAAAAGTGTTTGGGAACATGTTTAATGAAAAGGAAATTAAATGAAAAACAAATTTAACAAGAATTCTGAATTTACATATGGAAACAAGAATATCGGAATTTACAAGAATTTTTGTTTTAATTATATTTTTCATATCTCGAATGAATATGATAACCTTATAAAATATATATTTGATATCTCTCAAGGGTCCTTAATATTTTTACAATTTCAGTTTTCTTCGGGTTTGAACGTCACATTAAGGATAATTTACTATATTTAACAACTAATCCCGTTGATTGCATGTATAAATACACTCGAATATTATTATTGTGAAAATGATGTAATGTAAATAGAAATATACCAAAACTTGAACGATTTTTATATTAGAACGAGACGCCACATAAGTTTAAAATACAATCATACTTTAAGATTTTTTATTTTATTTTTATCGTTATCACAAATCTTTCAAAAGCGTCATTATAAAACTCGCGTAGAATGCACAAGTCACTATATTTCACAATATTGATAGTTTATAGTATAAAGGGTTGGAATTTCTTTTTTGCGACGAAAATGATATCATTATAAACAAAACAACTAATGTAGCATAAAAAAATTCAAAATTTAAAGTGGACAATATTTTTTTTCTTTTTGATATAATAATTCACATCCTTAATTATGTTTTTGAAAAGAGAGAATAGAGTAAAGTATTAATTTATTATGGCCAATTAGTTCTTAGTAATGGATCTGCAACAAGGAGTTCCTTCACGTATTTATAGTAGTGTGATGACGAAGATCTGGAGTTATGTTGAGTCATTAGTCAACCCATATAGATATATCTGTGATATTTATTTAATGATTGAATTAATCTTTGGTCACTTTTCAAACACCAAGGCCATGTAAATAAGAATCAGGAAATACTCTTCTCATACCACTTTGTTTGTAATATTTTAAAAAACTTTTGTAATATATTAACATATTTTTGTGATTGTAAAGAAGAAATTTATTGTCTCTTTCTTTTTCCTTTCAAATTTTTATTGCGAAAATTGAACTTTTGGGCCTACAGGATTGAAGTCAATATTTTTTGATCACATAATTGAGTTTTAGCATATTAGATTTATTTATTAGGATTTTTCTATTTGTTTTTTTGTCCCACTAAAATAGTTTTATTTCTCAAAATATGCAATATTTGATCTTACGAGATATTGGGGCCAAAATTACAAATTATGGGACAAGATATATTAAATCATTAATCACTTGGGACTCTTAAAGTGCAAGTCCATTAATCATGTGAAATCAAAAGTTTAATTTTCTCATAAATTATAGGAGTTGAATTAGAATTTTCACTTGCTACTTGTCATTGTTACCTTTTGTTGTGTATAAATAAGTTCAAAACTTTTCATTTGTAAGGGAACAGTGTTGTAACTGATTAAAATGATGATGAATTTTTATTGTTTGTAGGGGGGATACTTGAAGCTTATAAGGATATTGATATGTTAATTTCATTAATTTGAATGATTTCAATGGAAGATGCAAAACCACATAGCCTTAATACGTTCGTTGCAATCCAATCTATCGGTTCAAACTATTTGATATACGTGATTTTTTAATTTTTTTTTTCATTTCAATCGCATTGTTCATTCATGATTATGAATAAGTATCTTGACGATCACAAATATTTCAAAAGTATCATTATAAAACTCACGTATAATGCACAAGTCATCTTTATTTCACAATATTGATAGTTAAGAGCATAAATGATTAGAAATTATTTGTTGCGCCGAAAATGATATCATTATAAACAAAACAACTAATGTATTATAAAAAAAATCCAAATTTTAAAGTGAAAAGTATTTTTTTTTCTTTTTGATATAATAATTCACATTCTTAATTATTTTTTTGATGAATTTCATTTTTTTAATATTTTTTATATTTGCCCGCGAAAATCGCGGGTTTTACACTAGAAATGATTAAACCTTATTCCAAATGATTAAACCTTAACCTCTTACTATATTTACCCGAGAAATAATTTTATTTGTTGTACAATTTATTTACTTGCTTTATTCGGTATTTATTAATTGATAAATTTTATTATTCTTTGTGTAATTACTCGATATGCCCGCGTAATACGCGGGTTTTCACACTAGTATATATATATATATAGGGGTGGGTTCTAATGAGAACTCTCCTTATTCGCAAACCTGCAAACGAGTGCTTTTATTATATACAAGTAGTGCTTTTATTGTTCAGTGATAGTGCTTTATTAATATATCAGTTATATACATCAGTCGTACTTTTATTATATAATCTTAATACTTTTAATCAAAAAATCAAAAAATCAGATACATCCATTTAATTAGATCTAAGGCTCAAAATTGACCTTAAGTTCACAAATAAGGATGTGGCTCTCATCCAATGGGTCCATTTCTTATAATGAGTCCGTAGGGCCAAATCACAACAATCAAATATATTAGATCCAATGGATACAAATTAGTTTGGGTGACAAATACATCTATGTCTTTCTAAATGTGAATCAATAGATTTTTAAATATGCATCAATTAACATTTAAATGAACATTAATATTAATGACTAATATAAATTAAGTCATTTTTATTTCTCTCTCTCCTCAATTAATAATTATCATCTATTGAAATCTCTCTATAAGTCTCAAAAAATATAAATATTACCAAAATAAATTACACCATATTATTTCTTACGATCTAAGGAACAATACTCATACCATTTTTGCAAACAAATTGTTACTTTTAAAAATTCTAATTGAAATTATTTCCAAAAACCAAATAATAAAAAATAGAAACTCAGTGCACATTTAGATGCATGTTATTGCATATTTAGAAGTACATTGATGCATTATTAGAATAATAACGATATTTGCATTATATGACATGTTTTTCCAAGCCAATTTCCAATAGTTTTACTGTACATTTAATAGTTTGTTAATGCACATTTACATGTCCGATGATGCACAGTTATTAGTACAAGTATGCAATAGTACATGCTATATATTTATTAGTCAACCATACACCATTTAATTTACATTCATCAGATCTAAACCTAATGATTGGCTGAGATTTGGCTCTACGTACCCATTTTAATAATTGGACCCATTGGATCTAGTTCATATATATATATATATATATATATAGGATTGGGTTCAAATGAGAACCCCGTCATTATATGTGAACCTAGGGACTAATCCTGACCTTAAATCTAATATTACACAGTGCAATTATATGTCCAGGTTCATTGTGCTTTTTACACAGTACTGTAGTGCTAAAATCAGTCTATCAACGTTTACAAAGAGCACTACATTGTTCTTTAGAAAGCACAATAGATTAAGAAAAAAAACACTACGATTGTATACAAAAAGCATCGCAAATTGCGTCTATAAACTGCAAATTCAAAAATTTGAAATAAAACTCAAATCTTCAACAAACCATAACTTTTTCAAATTTTATTCGTTTTGAATGAAATATATATCAAATTAATCACATTCTCAAGATCTACAATTTAAGATACATATTGCATGTTTTAAAACATAAAAAATATATATATATATATATATATATATATATATATATATAATTAAATTAAAAAACTGGACTGATTTTAGCACTACAGTACTGTGTAAAAAGCACAATGAACCTGGACATATAATTGCACTGTGCAATATTAGATCTAAGGCCAGGATTAGTCCCTAGGTTCACATATAATGACGGGTTCTCATTTGAACCCAATTATATATATATATATATATATATATATATATATATATATATATATATATATATATATATATATATAGGGTTGGGTTCAAATGAGAACCCGTCATTATATGTGAACCTAGGGACTCATCTTGATCATTAGATTGGATAATTTTGATGGTTGAGATCATGACATGTCAGCATGGTAATAATGTAAAAAAATGCATTAATTAATTAAAAATGGTATTTTGGACATATATCAATGTTTACAAAGAGCACTACATTATTCTTTAGAAAGCACAATAGATTAAGAAAAAAAAAAATTACGATTGTATACAAAAAGCATCGCAAATTTCGTCTATAAACTGCAAATTCAAAAATTTGAAATGAAACTCAAATTTTCAACAAACCATAACTTTTTCAAATTTTATTCGTTTTGAATGAAATATATATCAAATTAATCACATTCTCAAGATCTACAATTTAAGATACATATTGCATGTTTTAAAACGTAAAAAATATAATATATATAT
>BMAC01000186.1:1076316-1091994 GCA_014905375.1 Phtheirospermum japonicum
TTGTTTGTTTATTTTTTTCTTTCGCATATTTAGTTTTAACTGTGATTTTGAATTTTTTTACTGCCAATTTTGGATATTATCTTTTTCTTTTTTGAAATTTTTTGTTAATTAATCCATTTTTTCGATTTTTTCCAGCCAAAAGAAAGAATCAAGCACCAAAACATGTCGCTGTTGTGGTATTGGGTACGATTGCCAGCCCCTACTTTCCTCTGGTCGTCCTCCGCCGCTGCTAATCAGATCTAGCCAAATCTAACAGTTCTAAAACAACAAAAAAGAATGGGAATAAAACAATCAATACTTAATTTCAATTTTTTACTTTATTCTTTGGGATACTTTCTTATTTTTTTCTTATTTGAACTTTATTGCAGATTAATCTGTTTTTTCGATTGTTTCCAGCACAAAAGCAAGGCTCAAGCACCAAGGCATGCCGCTGTTGTGGTATTGGGTACGATGGCCAGCCCCTACTTCCCTCCAGTCGTCCTCCGCCGCTGGTAATCAGATCTAGCAACCCACCATTATAATCAAATGAATATTTATATTTATTTATCTTGATTGATTAATAAAAAAGAACTCGAATTAATTGAGAATAAATTTTCAATTTTTCTTTAATTTGTTAGTCCAAGCATTCTTATCGAGTTGTGAGTTTGCAAAAAAAAAAAAAAAAAACTTAATTTTGGCAGAGCATTTCATTTAAAGTAGTAATTTTAATTTGTGTTTAATTATTCTTCAATAATTTATATTATTCAGTGGGTGATTTTGATATAATTGCAATAAGTTCATCATTATGCATTAATTTCATTTTTGTAGATTTTTATCTTACAGTATTAACTGTCTATCATATGACTGTTAATTGATTGGAAATTGTTGGTTTGGTACATTAATAACAGCGGCGTGTCGGAGTTGGTTCCCCCGGATAACATCGTACCCAATTATAGGGTGGTTTCCGAAGATTAGTACAATGTGACCTGGTATGAGTTTTTATATGTAGTCATAGTTTTTTAGGATTAATTATTTTTTGCCCCCCAAACTATTGTATTTTTCACAATTTACCATATAAACTATTATTTGAGACAAACCGCCGTATAAACTATCCGCAATTTGTAATATGCCCACTAAACCAGATTTTTTGTGATTTTGTGACCAGAATCGGATGACGTAGCACAACCAAATTGTGACACACCGTCCATTTTTTATTACAAAACCACAAACATCCTGGTCCAGGGTGCAAACTGTAAATCGCGCATAGTTTGTACGACGATTTGTCACAAATAATAGTTTGTGTGATAAACTGTAAATAACGCAATAGTTTGAGGGGTAAAAAATAATTACCTTTTTTTTGTATTCGAGCGTGTGTATGATTATTATTTTTGGTTACTCCTCCGACGTTGTGTTTTGCTTTTGGGGCCCGCTTTCTTTTTTTTCGTTCCTCAAGCCATATTCTTATTTATGAATAAGAAATTTTTACTTTATTTCTTTTTGGAATTCTGCCATTATGAATCGAATATGATTGTGTATTTAATACTTTATAAGTCGGCTTTCTTGTATTGTTTGTTTATTTCTCAATAATTGAAGATATTGTGTGGTCTGAATTGTGGAAAGATGATTGAATTGTGGCAATAAATTTTTCATAGCATTAATTTATATATGATTCCAGTTAATGCTAAGAAATTATGTGGTCTGAATAATTGAATAATATGATTGATGCTGAATATAGTGTAGGAATTTGTTCTAAAATGGTCTTTTAATCAGCAATACGAAGCATAAATTGTATATACGAACGTCACTATGGAAAATTTAGCAATGGGAATGATTTAGGGCATGCAAATAATCATCGAACAAAAGGTGATTTCTGTGATGCTTTTGTTCTATGTTGCACATTGAGGTGTTTGTATATTTATTATGAATTTTGCAGATTGCAAAGTTTTGTTCCGACCCTTTTTCTGACATCATAATTTAGGAATTATTGATTACTTTTTCCTCTTTTTTTTTGGTTGTGTTATTTATATATAAAGTGTATAGTATTTGCAAACTTTGACAATATGTGGTGCAATATATATATGATGTTTTTGACGATGACGGATGGTAGGTTGTTCAATTTTCTTTTCTTTTTTTTTTTTTTTTTTTTTTTTTTTGACGAGCAGATTGTTGAATTTCCCTACAGTATTGGTTTTAGGGATAGTTTATATGTTATATTTTAATTTCATGTGATAATGATGCTAATATATGATTCAATAAGACATGAGATACATTATGTGAAGAATCTGATTGGAGTTTAATGTATGAGTACATTATTGAATTGTGGCAATAATATTTTAATAGTAAAAAGTGGGTTCTGACCACTAATTTATATAGATTCCAATTAATTCTAAGATATTGTGTGGTCTGAATAATATGTATATTGTGTTTTCTGAGTTTATTTTATTTCTGTTGTTTTGATTTTATTTCTCATCTTCTTTCCGTAGTGCATGAATCTGTATTGGAAGATGGAAAAGCCATAACTAGAAACACCCGATGTTGAAATTGAAATTCGGGTTGCGATCCAGTGCAGGATGCTAAGATACATTACATATGTCCTTACTCTGTTTCAAGTATATTTCTACATTTGTATTTTCAGATATAAGTGGTCTACTTTTAGAACAGTGTTTTTGATAGTTTATACGATTTTTTTTTACATGTAATTGTAACAAGTGCCAAAATGCAATTGATCTATTTTAGTAGCTTCTCTGTATCATGATTCATCACTCGTATATATTTGTGGATTGATAATTAGTCAGTGTATATGGTTATTTATTTGGAGATTTTTCGGTTAAAGATTCATCAAGCGGAATCATAAATATAAACTATCCTAACAATCACGTTTCATAGAAACGTGATTCAAAATTGACTATTAACAAACACATTCTAAGTTAAAAGATATTTATTTAAACAGTGATAAAAGAAAAAATAAAAACTAACTATGCACACAGTGCAACAATTTTCTATCAATCCACTCTCTTTTAACAACAAAATGTGTAAATAATAATTTAAAGGAATGACTCAAAACATTTTGGCCGGCAACAGTTTCTATGGTAAAATATTTGGTACAAATAAATAAAAGGCAATGAGTCCCTACTTCTACTCCTCCTTCTGTTGCTCCGAATGCTGCCTCAGATGTTGCCATGAATTCCAATTGCATGTCCAATAACATTTGTATTTCTACGGATGTTGCCCCGAGTTTGATGATTCAAGTGCCATATTCTATTTTACTGGATCAACTATGGTATGATACTGATGCTATTATCCATTTTACTTCTCTCCATTCCCAACTTCTCGACTTGCTATCAAATTTTGTTCTTTCTAGAAAAAAAGGGGGAGATTGTGCATAGTTTAGGGGGAGATTTGATTTCAAGGGGAGTTGATGTCGCTGTTGATGTTAACACCAATGTCGTTACAAATGCTATTGACAATCTTGCATCGCATTCAGGGGGAGTTGATCCATCTTCAAGCTTTCATTCCTACTGGTTTGCGTGATGAAGATTCTGATGACATGAGGTTGGATTTGAAACTGCTGTATTGACAAAACAAAGTGATTCCACTTCAGAGTTCGATGATCTCTTTCTTTAAGAGATATTTTATGGTTTCGATTGATAAACTATGTATTGGTATTTTTAATTATTATATGTCATCTATTTTGCTGTGAAATGACTATGACATTTTGCCCTAATTTATTAAGACTCATTTTCGTTTGCTTTTGCAAATGTTGTTGCGAATGTCATAACATTCTTCTTCACCGTGTTATGTTTCATTGCACAATTTAGGGGGATTATTTTTGGTGATTATACAAGTTTCATACTTAGTATTTTTATCATATGAGTTTTGGCGAAAAAAGACGAAAATGGGGAGATTGTTGAGACATGTGTTTTGTAAAATTCACGATTTAATAATTAATAACTTAATTTGTCTTATTTAAGATTTTGACTTTCTTGCCAACATTTAATTGTTTAGAGAAGATTTGATATTTATCGACTTTGGTATTTACCATGTATATCATTTTATCTTAGATTGGTTGTAATTCATTTCTTCCAACATAGTAATCGTATATTGTAGTATTTATCATTTAGGAGTTTAAAATATTATCTTATTTCCTTTATATTTATATTTATGTATATATCTTCCCTTAGAGTAGAAAAATTTTCGTAGGCTAGTAAATATTATTAGAATTTTTAGCGATTTGATCTTCTTTCTTTACTAATGGTATTTACTTGCAATATTCTGTAGGTATCTTATACAAGCAAGGTGTATCTATATAAAGTTGAGTGGTTGCTCACAAACGATTCACGCTTTTAGAGAGGAGAATCAAAGCTTAAAAGTTTGAGAGCATACTTATTCTTGCTGCAGGTTTTCGTATTTGGTGGATGCGACTGCAAATACTTTCGACATTCACGATAGCATCCTGTAGTTATAATTGTTTTCTTCCATTGTTTTTATAGTTTTCATTAAAATCTAATATTGTGATTTTGAATCTTAGTTTCTGAAAGAGTTATACTGATTTATATCATATCTACTTTTAAGGAGTTTCTAGTTTATCTTTACTTAGTAGATTACAAGTTTTGTAATCATTAAAACGCAAGTTTTGATTAGTAAAGATTTTTATCGTATTGACTTGATTTTTAAAGTAAATTATTCTTATAGACGGAGTTTTATATGTGTGTTCATATATTTTTCGCTACTTTATATTTTACACTCTTCACACATACACACATGTGGTTTATCAATTAAAATTGTGAATTCAGATTTACAATTCTTTCAAAACCTAAAAATAATGATTAAGTGTATGACAAGATTCTAATATAATAGTTTCAGTTAGTAGCACGGTTTCGGGTTTAATTGCTTTTTAGTACACCTACCATGACAATGCTCAATTACTATTCATATTATATATACATACACATATATATGTTTATATATATATATATATAATATATATATATATATATATATATATATATATATATATATATATATATATATATATTTATTTATATATATGACATAAAATATAGAATATATCATTAATATTGTTGGAAGCAGATAACACTAATTGATAATATTGAAGATCCAATCAAAATAATCAGATCTGACAAACAAAATTCATCAGATCATTTATAAGACATATAAAAGTAAAATTAATGTGAAAAATAACTAATAGATACAAAAAACCTTAACAAATCTCCTACCAACTAAATTAATTTTGGATTAATAATTAATTTTCATGAAATACCATAGATTGTATCTGATCAATAACACGATCGGATCTTTTGAGTGGATATCGAGCAAAATGAGACACCATTTTTTTCAGTATATAAAACTCCACTTATTATGGGGTAAAAAATACCTTTGGAGAAAATACGATCTCCCATGAAGAAGACGGATAAATACTAAACAATAATAATAAGTATATTTAAAAATGATGGCTTCCTCATCATTTCATAGAGGGAAAATGATGGTGGCTATAGTTTACCAAGAATGATGATTTAGGGAATTTATTTCATAATTAAATTTGATTAACTTTATGTCATACTATTCATACAATATGGTCTCGTTTGTTTGGGTGGATGGGATTGGATAATTTTATCAAAAGTTTTAGGATGACACTATTCATACTAAATTATCTAATATTTATTTTGTATGATTGGTCAGTCGGTGGGATTAGGATAAAAGGCTCTAATTTTATGTTTGTTGTCCTGGATTACAGGGGTTTAATAGTCAAGAGACAAATTTACCCCTCTTTTCAATCCTCACCTATTTTGTGCAAAATTATGATAAAAAATGAAACGAAAAACTTTAAAAAAAAATTGTGGGACTTTTTTTTCTTTTTGGCATTTCATAAATAAGAGAAGACGGTTTAACTGAAAATTTGCACATTAGAAAAATGTTATAGTTGTTAGATCGTGTAATGTTTATAAAGACGATTGTGATGTTTGTTATTTACATTATGCAATCTATGTTTCGAAAACATCTTATATCAACTTATCATCGGCTATCAACCATGGTGAGAGTAACACTATTCAAAGAGGCACCACCACCAGCCTTTTCGATCTTAGCCCTTTTTGTCTCTGTGCAGTAACCTTTATGGTAGGGACTTCATCTTCCAAACAAATACCCTCATTAATAGTTTCCAACAAGTACTACAATCTTCTCTCCTATCAAAGATAATAACATTACAAATAATGACCAATCGTTGCAAAATTACATTAAGATTAATTGTACTCAAATGAGTAAATAAACAAAACTTAAGAAGTTCAACAATACCACACACAACTAAATCGACACACAATAGAATTAAACTATATTATCTGCCCACTTAGCAATTTTCTAGACTTCCACAAGAATTTATTTTTGAATATATTCTCAATAAATGTTATCGTCATCATTTGCTACAATCATGAGAAAACTATTAATTCAAAGACATGAAACTTGTAAATGTAGTAATATCCATCCAACTCGGAAAAAAGGCCTTTCGATTTCTTCGCCGGCTCTGTCAAAAATAGGTCCACTACAGCAACATCAACTCTCAAAGTTTTCGAACTACTGGCCTACGGAGTTTAAATGCAAAGTGTGTAACAAATCAAGACGGTCAGAATTCAGCGAACACTATGAATTTACAATTAAGTCTTGTTCAAACAAGAGTTCAATATTAAATAGATTTGTTCAACTTCTAGCCCTAAAACATCAATTTAAAAAAAAATATATAATTTATGGAAATGGAGATACTTGAATGCAATATGGCCGAAAATGTATTTTGACATAAATTTTTGTCGTAATATTATGAGATGATGAAGATGACCACGATCGTCTGTACAGTATACACGAGGTTAAACGTTCATGCCACAGGTTAAAACACTCCTGCCAACAAGAAAAGAAGCCATTGATGCTTAAAAAATTTACTAAACATGATTCGTTCCATTAGAATACATTAATGTACTCATATATGAATAAACAAAAGCTACTATAATTATTTATTATTTTGATAGAAGTGTACCAACATGAATTTTTTTTAAACAAATTGATAACCTCTTCAATAATCACCACCACCTGTACCTCTTATTGATTAGAATCCTTGACAAAGCTTTATTCTTTTTTTTTTCTTCTAAAGTTGATGAACAAAGATATCAGTATCACGAATCACTCCTAACAAATCAAGATTTTGTTCATATTTCCGACAAAATAAAAGAGGGGGCAAATAAATGGGACTCCATTCACAACCCATTTGAAAACTGAGTTTGTAAATATAAAACACATTTAAACTCATTCAATAGCCACAAAATAAATTAAAAAACCACTATTATGTGAAGCTCAATAATAATCTAGTCACAAAAACATAATTATAACTACAATTATTTGGCCAGCAATATTATATCACAATCCATTCGCATACTTCTTGTGGGTATAATTAACCAGATGAAAAGGCATAACAAATTCGTATGGTTCGTGGTTCATACCTGCTTGTAACTCAACTCGAAATTGTTGTTATAGCAGGCCGTAGAAGTCACAAAGCTCCTATAAAACTCTTCAACCCGAGATGACTATAACACCCATATTATTATATCAAAAAATGTATAAGTTTGAGATTCTGATACTTTTCCATCGACCAATACTAAATTCAATAAGAACTCTCCATGTATTACAAATGGATCTAAACGAAAAAAGATTTTTTAAGGTCCTCATTGGGGCATATTCCTTTTTCTAATTTACATAACCCTATAATTTTCGAACAACACCTAATGAAGGAATTAATTTCTTATTTTTTGTTTTGTTTTTGGCTCTATGGATCGATTTTCTCACCTCTAGAACGTCGCGGCGCAGATGATAGGGTTTGATGGTATGACAAAACTTATTTAGATTGGGTGCCTCGTAAATACTCCTTAAACCGAGGGCATAATAGACAAAGTTAGAATGTTTTTTATGGCATACTCATCATTTCACTTCATGAACAAGTTGGATAATTTCTATCCGAGGGTCGAGCATGGGACAAGTTTATCCCAGTGCAGTGAGATACCATCCGGGCTCTTCATTTAGTACCGAGGTTTAATCAATGAATACAAACATAGGATTTGGTGTGATATCCCACACAATCCTATCCTATCACAGAAAGCAAACGATACCTATATTATCAATATAAAATTTCTAAATGCTTCATATTAGAGCCCAATTCACCACATGAACAATATTATAGTTAATTATCAACATAAAACTAGTGTTATGATATCAATTAAGCTACCGCTTATTCATCTCTGTTCCAAAATAATTATCATTATTAAACTATATATTAATATTTTTAAAATAAATGTTGAAAATATAAAAATACATTTAATATCCACGTTATACGAGATTGGATAATTCATTACCAAAAGCTTCTTATTTTGTGTAATTCATTACCACGTATTAAACGAGATAGGGCGTATTGTACATAATATTCTTCGGTAGTAATACTTTTTTTAACATTTTTTCTTTTTAATAAACATTACATTCATTCATTTTAGACAATATAAATGGGAAGGAGTTTTATTTTAAAGCGCTCAGATTCGCTCTTTTAATTTAAATGAAGTTAGATTAAAACTGAAGTAATTACAAGTCAACAAACGGTTTACGTGCAAGTAAAAGTCACCCAAAGTACAACGATCGAAATGCAATAGTTGCAGGAAAATTCAATGCACCGATGTTGTAGACAATAGTCACCTCTCCTCTCCCTATTTCTGTATTTCATTTCACAGGTCATTTTAGGCTCTCTCCGCCCTTCCAATTGCAGTCAACGGGTACATAATTCCTCTTAGTCACCCCCAAATAACACACATATTAAAATATAATAATATAATTCCTCTGATACTATAAGTTTCCTTTACCCGTCTACGGAAGAACGGCAAGGAAAATAATTTAACTTTTATATTTATGAACTTTTCACATAAAGTCATTAAAAGTTGTAATTGTCCCTTATTTTTCTAAATGATAAACCTCGTTCAATGCTATTCAGAGCACTTATAATAGTAATCATTCCAAAAAAAGGAAAAACATGCTCACACATAATAATAATTAATAATATAAATCCATTTAGTCCCCGTCTAACCAATGATATTTGATCCGTCTAATCCCGTCCAAACACGGTCTAGGGCCTCTAGGCGATATACCACGTTCTTTTCAGAGCACTTGTATATAATAATAATAGTAAAACCAGAAAAATAAAATAATGGGAATCGAAATCAAACCAAAATCTAAAAAATATCGCTGTAAATTCGGAGCATTGTAACAGACAGAGAGAGAAAGTAGAAAACTCGAGCACACTTGAATACAGTCCATATCCGTAGACTCTCACTGTCCGTAAAGATATCGTAAAATTCAGTGAACGAAGAAAGGGAAAGAGAAAGAAAAGTAAAATCATACTCTTCGCTGAAGATTTGATTCACCTTCTTTGTTTCCGATTGAGAAATCGAAGTGGTGAGGATTTTTCAGATTGATTGATGGTTCAATCAGCGGCTGTGTAGAAGAAAAATGGGGAAGAACTACTCAGCGAATCCGGATGATTACAAGCTTTTAGAAGAGGTGGGATACGGTGCCAGCGCAACTGTTTACAGAGCGATCTATTTGCCTTACAATGAAGTGGTGGCTGTCAAGTCCTTGGATCTCGATCGATGCAATAGCAATCTGGTTTGTTCTTTTTTCTTCTCTTCAATTTCCTCCACTCTTACTGTGATTTAGTTAGCTTGTTTGATTTAGCACGTGTTTTGATTTTTATTCTACCTTGTTTTTGTGTGAGGTGATTTTTGATCTAGTTGGAGTGTGTTTCCGATAATGCTTTGAATTCTTCGTTGTTTAATTTGAGATCGCTTTATTTGTAGGAATCGTTGTTGAGTTGGTTAAGTGGGTAAATCTTTGAAATTTGAAGCCTTGAATTGGTTTCAGTTGCAGTAATTAGTTTCTTATGATTGGGGGTTGGTTTGCTATTCATTTCTCTATAAAGGGTTTGAAGTACACTTATTTGTTCATGGTGACATACTTAAATCCAATGTAGTAGATGCTGGCATTTATCGACTGGGTTCAGCTTGAGTTTCATTTAAGTTTAGGGTATTATTTTATCTGACAAGTACTGTTATATTGAGTTGACTAAGAAAAATGATATGGATTTACATGTTCTGAGGGATGTCTGCTCGACAAAGATTACTTGTACCCTCTTCTGTGAGTGATGTAGTTACTGATCAGAGTTTACTGGTTGGAAGAACGAGTAATTTGGTTTTGTGAAGGTTATATTGTTGTTATTGATGATTAGTAGATTATCGACATGAACTTGTTAATTTTGAATCCAAGTTCATAAATTATGCCACATCCTTGGTGCTATTCATACCCAAACAGACAGTTTCACTTTTTGTGCTAAAAACTCTTCTTTCAGATTTAGAGCTTTATTCCTTTTGATGTTATGTTCGTTGTGTGTGTAAATACTACAATTAGATAGCATTCATGCCGGATATATTAATCATGCTAATGTCTATGATTGTCCCTTGTTTTTTCTTTTTTTTTTGGATTTAAAATTGCAATTATTTATTGAATTTTTAGCTAGGTTTAGTTACTGCTTATTATAATCTAGATGAGGGTGCCATCCAAAATTTGTTCAATATTTATTTCATATGAAGATAGAGGTGGAATGGGATCGATAAAATTGTAAAAAGTTCAAATATTTATGAATGTATCATTTTTTAAAACATTTATTACTTAATTTTGTGAATTAAATTTAATATCTGCAACTATCTGTATGCAAGCTATTGTTTTCCTTAAATATATTGCTCGTCTCTCAGATCATATCAGTAATCTTTAATAATTGCATCAAGAAGTTATTTTTATATCACTTGTTATCTTAGATTGCAATGATTCCCAAAGCATACACCTTCTGTGAACTCATTTTATTTGATTAGCATAAGTAGTTTGCTCTTATAAATTTTATTTGCCAAAATTAAAAATCTTAGGAAATCATTTGGTTCATAGGATGCTTACTAACCATAGTTGAATGCGCAAGTACTGTATATTATTGAGCAGTTGACCTGAAAACACGAAGAGTTCTTAAACTTGAATATTTTGTTTATTGAATGTAGCTTCCTTTTCCTTTAATTAAATGGAAGTGGTTGGTCTGGTTTTAAAATGAGTAAATGTACCCTTTTCTTTACAGGATGATATTCGCAGGGAAGCTCAAACAATGAGCCTAATTAGTCATCCTAATGTTATAAAAGCATTTTGTTCATTTGTTGTTGACTGCAACCTTTGGGTGGTGATGCCTTTTATGGCTGAGGGTTCTTGCCTACATCTCATGAAGATAGCATATCCAGAAGGATTTGAAGAATCTGCCATCGGGTCCATCTTGAAAGAAACTTTGAAGGCTTTGGAATATCTTCATCGACATGGCCATATCCATCGTGACGTGAAGGCTAGTTGATTCTGCTATTTCGAATTTATACTGAACACATTTCTGTATTTGGCATTATATTTGGATTGTCTACATTTAGTGAATTGTTTCACATTTGACATTTTCACCTGCAGGCAGGAAATATATTAATGGATAGTGATGGTGAGGTGAAGCTTGCTGACTTTGGTGTTTCTGCTTGCATGTTTGACAGAGGTGATAGACAGCGTTCACGAAATACCTTTGTAGGAACTCCATGCTGGTACTTTTTCTGTTTCCATCTCTCTCCCTCTCTCTCTCTCTCTCTATATATATATATATATATATCCATCTATCTATTTCATTGCCTTACATTTTTGTTTCATTGTACAGGATGGCACCAGAAGTATTACAGCCAGGAACTGGTTATGATTTCAAGTGGGTTTTACTCCATATTCTCATACTGTCATGTGGTTTTATGATAAGAAGTGCTTTATGCCTTCGTAATTGGATAAGCATCAAAAAGGTGCTTTTGCATGCGTGCATGTATGAAGTTACCGATCATCTTCTTTTAATTGTGTGAAACGTGACATCTAAGAGACTATACTAAAAACATCTTGTTCAGTTCTGAGGTACAGATAAGATATATGGGTCTGTTTAACCTGAAGTTATTCTTGTTGCATAAGCCAAGTTACATAAAGCTAATGATTTTCCCCCTTTGTCTTTTTTTATTATTATTTATTATATACACATGGAATGTTGACTGATAATAATAGATTAGACCTCAAATTATACTATTTATTTCATTCTGTGGTGAACATGATTTATCTGGGGCAATTTGTAATTTTTTTTTTGTTGGATGGATGTCGTACCATGTTGACTTTTTGCCAGTGTTCCATGATAATAAAGGCTCATTGTGTTGGTGCATAATTGTTTAGCGCTTTTTATCAAATTGACAGGGCTGATATTTGGTCCTTTGGGATAACAGCACTGGAGTTGGCTCATGGACACGCACCATTTTCAAAATATCCTCCAATGAAGGTAACATATCTACTTAAAACTTTGTTCGTGTTCATGGACGCTACATTATTAAACCCTTACATGTATTTGCCCCCACCTTCCAATAGGTTCTGCTGATGACCATACAAAATGCCCCACCTGGACTTGATTATGACCGTGATAAGAGGTTCTCTAAGGTAATTGTGATAGTTCAAGGTGCAGGATGTTCACTGAAAACTTTACAGGCTTATAAGCTATTTTGCCAGTCCATTTTTAAGCAATCTTTGGTTTTGAACAGTCTTTTAAAGAAATGGTTGCAATGTGCTTGGTGAAAGATCAAACAAAGAGACCGACTGCAGAGAAGTTGCTAAAACATTCGTTTTTCAAAAGTGCGAAGCCTCCTGAGCTTATTGTGAAAAAACTATTTGTTGATCTGCCACCACTGTGGAAGCGTGTGAAAGATATCCAGGTATCACAGTAATGGTACTTATCTGGTTTCTAAACTTGCATTTTCTTAAATTTTTGTTTACATTGTTGTGAATCGGATGCAGATCAAAGATGCTGCGCAACTTGCTTCGAAAAATTTGGCCTCAGCTGACCAAGAAGCTATATCTCAGGTTATTTCATTTTTATTATTGTCATTAACTTTCCTACTTTGTTGCTCCTGGAAATATACTCTGATGTGACAGTGTCTTTTTGTTCCTGTTAAAGTGGCCTACTGATTTTCGCTTTTTGCATAGGGTACAATGTGTTAACTTTGCCTTTCCCCTCATTTATATGTTCTACTTTTCTCTTTCAGAGTGAGTACCAGCGTGGAGTAAGTGCATGGAACTTTGATGTTGAGGATTTGAAGCTCCAAGCATCTTTGGTATGTAGACAAAAATCTCAATGTAGGTTGAGCACTCATTATGGAATAACCTTATGTGTTGTAAATGGCACATATGACTCTGTTCTTGGCAGCTGCAAGACGAGGATGAAATACAAGAAATCAGGGAAGAAGAAGACAGCTTCAAATTTGATACCAGTGAAAAGGTAATTGACGATTATTTGCTTAACCATTTATTTCTTATTGAGCTCCCTGCCTTTTTTTCCCCTTGTATGCATCTCTTCTATTTTTTATGCATTAAAGGAAGATGTACTAAGTCGCCCTCTTCTTATTAATAGGTTGCATCTAGTTCGATGGCAAAACCAATGGATACAAGTAATAATTTTGGCAGGTATTTTATAAGCTTTATTCCAACTTTTTTTTTTTTTTGCTGAGCCCTGTCTGCCATTTGGTGGGGTTTCGGTCCCACACCTGATGAGCAAATTTTTAATTCCTAATGAAGTTAACACAGTAGATGAATTTTTCTGCTAAAATGCAAAAAGCACGTAAATGACGACACGCAAGTAAATACAAAACTTAATGGTAAGCTAAATTACTCACTCCTATTTCAAACTAAACTTCTTCCTTAATGCTTTGTTACAGCAAGAAAAATAGAGGACAAGAAAAAAGTAATGTTCTCGCTAATTAACTAGATTACAGTAACCTACAAACGTCGACAGATGAAATGATTGATGCCCTACCCATCAGAAAATACATCTCTTTCCACTGGCACATAAATATGATCATTTCATACTAAAATATCAGGAGTAACATCAAAACAATCCATACTTGGTATCACCAACTTTCCACAGGCAAACTAGCAGCTTCACAGCTACAACTAGGGCCATGATTTGTAGTAAGCAACACTAGGCACGCATATCAGAATCAAGTAATTAAGTTCCGAGATCTTGTTAAGACTGTTAACGTGAAGGGTAAAAGTTCAAGAGGCTGGTCAAAATTATAGTTTCCAACGATGCACTCTAACATTCCAGGTAAGGCATTTATCAGCTTTTATTTGAGCTAGACTTTTTTTTTCCTCAAGTTAAAATTATACATCGTAGTGCATAACAAAAATATTGAATGAAGCAATCAATAAATTATTATAAACAAATAAACAAATAATAAAAAAACCTTTCCGAGTTGCGTGATCTTTCTGATTGTGAATGACTTAGCACAGTACCAGGCATGAGTGGCCCACTTTGAGGTTTGACGAGGTCTGGCTATCTGATTTCTAGTCTTGGCTAGTGCTGCTTCTTTTTCTACCATTGGCGGTGGAAGCTCAGGTTTTGATTCATTCTTCTTAAGATCAGTTTTTCCACTATTATCATGTTCTGATTCTGTTATATCACTTTCAGATACCTTTTCCTTATTCGTCTGATTCTCCAGTTGGGGCACTTCATCCACCATTTGTTTCTTCTCTGGAGAGAAAAGAAGGCAAAGCACAAAACTTGTTCAGGCTTGGTTAGGAAGATGGAGTGGTACATGCTCATCTTGTATTATTAGCATGCCCCAAAATAGAAAAATCCAAATCAGCTTAGAGGATTAACATCTAGCACTTCCTAACCAAATCAAACTTAAATAAAGTTTTAGGAGACAATAATTATAAGTAGAAAATAAGAAATTCAAAAAAAAAAAAAAGTTGGAATAAAGCTTATAAAATACCTGCCAAAATTATTACTTGTATCCATTGGTTTTGCCATCGAACTAGATGCAACCTATTAATAAGAAGAGGGCGACTTAGTACATCTTCCTTTAATGCATAAAAAATAGAAGAGATGCATACAAGGGGAAAAAAAGGCAGGGAGCTCAATAAGAAATAAATGGTTAAGCAAATAATCGTCAATTACCTTTTCACTGGTATCAAATTTTGAAGCTGTCTTCTTCTTCCCTGATTTCTTGTATTTCATCCTCGTCTTGCAGCTGCCAAGAACAGAGTCATATGTTGCCATTTACAACACATAAGGTTTATTCCATAATGAGTGCTCAACCTACATTGAGATTTTTGTCTACATACCAAAGATGCTTGGAGCTTCAAATCCTCAACATCAAAGTTCCATGCACTTACTCCACGCTGGTACTCAC
Organism: Phtheirospermum japonicum; assembly: GCA_014905375.1. Classification (NCBI taxonomy): domain Eukaryota; kingdom Viridiplantae; phylum Streptophyta; class Magnoliopsida; order Lamiales; family Orobanchaceae; genus Phtheirospermum; species Phtheirospermum japonicum. The sequence goes on from BMAC01000186.1 coordinate 1,091,664, forward strand.
TCTGAAAGAGAAAAGTAGAACATATAAATGAGGGGAAAGGCAAAGTTAACACATTGTACCCTATGCAAAAAGCGAAAATCAGTAGGCCACTTTAACAGGAACAAAAAGACACTGTCACATCAGAGTATATTTCCAGGAGCAACAAAGTAGGAAAGTTAATGACAATAATAAAAATGAAATAACCTGAGATATAGCTTCTTGGTCAGCTGAGGCCAAATTTTTCGAAGCAAGTTGCGCAGCATCTTTGATCTGCATCCGATTCACAACAATGTAAACAAAAATTTAAGAAAATGCAAGTTTAGAAACCAGATAAGTACCATTACTGTGATTA
>BMAC01000186.1:1094104-1105487 GCA_014905375.1 Phtheirospermum japonicum
GTTAAGAACACTAACATTATTCATCTTGTTCTATCATTATCCTCTATTTTTTGAAGTTTTAATGTGAATTTTTTGTCAGGGAGTGAGAGGTTTTGGGATGAATAAGAAAATATGGGAGTTTTATATTTTTGTTTTATTTATATATATATATATATATATATATATATATATATTATTTTTTCAATTATAATTATATATAGTGGTGATGATATTTTAGTCTTTATATTTATGACTATTTTTGTTTAAAAGATTTTGGGGTTAACTAATCTATCTGTTTTAGTCCTTTTTTTCTCTTTTTTTTTGGTGTATTACTATTTATTGGGTTGAAAATTGCGAATATGTTCGATCTGGTTCTGATGAACAATTGTGGTATGTTCGAAATTTCTGACCGAAGATTACACATATGTTCGAATATATTCTTCGAACACAAGCCTTTTGTTCGACTATTTGTTTCGAACATAATGTGTTTGTTCTATAATTTTTTTCGAACACTTTTTTTTTAAGGAATAGAAGACAATGTCAACCGAAAATATTATTGCTAGTCCAATATGTGATTACAGACTACTCTTATTTATTCAACACAACGAGTTATTTTGAATCTAGAGATGAATTAGTAAATTGGGCTCGTTCGAAAGGAATTAAAAATCGTATAGTTATAGTAGTTAAAAGATCAGACAGTGGAGAGAGTGAGAGGCGAGCTCGATTTTTTTTAGCATGCGAACGAAGTGGAATATATCGTGGCATGGTTGAACAAACTTCACAACCTGACAACTCAGAGATGGAGATCGAAGGAAAAAAAATCCAAAAAGAGGCAAATTGGGATAAAGAAGTGCAGATGTCCATTCCTTTTAAACGACTCTCAAATGTTTGTTGACGGTGATGAGAAGTGGTCATTACAATTACATGTCACATGCATAATCAACCTCTTGCGAAACACTTTGAAGGTCATTCTTATGCCGGTCGTTTAACTCCTAATGAAAATGCATTTGTTGTTGATATGATAAGAAGCAACAGTCTACCAGGCAGATCACAACTGCAATTTCTCATGTCAAAATTGGAGTAGAATCGTTGTAGTACGACTGATCAAGTTAAAGATATTTTATTTTTTTGCTCATCCAACTTTGGTTGATTTGCTTCTTGCATTTCTTACTGTCTTGTTGATGGACTATACATACAAGACAAATCGTAATAAAACACCTTTATTGGAGATAGTTGGAGTGACGTCGACAGATATGACGTTTATGGTTGCTTGCGCTTATATGGAGCGTGAGTGTGAGGAAAATTACATGTGGGCATGCTCTATCCTCAAATCGCTGATGAATCCCACGTGTTTGCCCATAACTATTGTCACTGATAAGGAAAACGCGTTAATTAATGCGGTGTCGGCTACTTTTCTAAATGCGAGACAATTTATGTCGTTGGCACATTGGTAAATATATTTTGGCAAATTGTAAGAAAATACTTCACACAAGGGAAGAGTTTGAATCTTTTAATAGTTCATGGAATAAAGTGATGCTGGTCGATAACGAATTCAATTTCAACGAACAACTCAGGAGATTCGAGTCTGACTATTCCGATAATCCATTAGCCGTACTATATTGTATTAATCAATGTGTGAATCCCTACAACGACCGCTTTGTCTCTGCATGGACAAATAATATTATGTATTTCAACAATACGACAACTAATAGGTACTTAAAAATATTTTATGTTTACTTTTTAACACTTCATGACTTTTTTTTAATTTTAATTTTGATTACTTATTTTAATGTCTGTTTAGAGCGGAGAGTGCACATGCCAAGTTGAAAAGACACTTAAGATCGGGTATGAGAAACCTTCAGACATGCTGGATGAAAATATATTCTCTTCTCGAGATTTCACACACTGCAATTAAGACTTCGTTGAGAAGAGTATTCATGTAGTTCGACATCGTTATCAACCAACTATTTTCAAGATGATGTGCGGTGTGATTTCTTTTGCGGCATTGGATAAAATCGTAAATGAAATGAAGGTTATAAATGGAATTGACATCTATTCATTACTTTGTGGTTGTTTGCTAAGAAAGATATGTGGTTTGCCTTGTGCACTTGAGATTAGTGAATTCAAGCGATTAGGGATGCCAATACCATTAGATAGTGTAGATCAGTTTTGAAAAAAATTAGACATGGAACCAACTCAATTGGATGATGCGAGTGTTGGAAATGATATTCGAAATGGGTGAAAGATAGTATTGCGGACTACTTGAACAAGTTTAATTTGGTTAATCAATCTAAGAAACTACTAATGTTGAAAAGATTGAGAGAAATCTTGAAACCTGACACAACATTTTTAATTCTAATTGAGGTCCCTGTACGACCTCGTGGAAGGCTAAAGGGCAAACACACAAAGAATGTGAATTCAACAAAATGTGATTTGAGCAAATTTGAGTATGTGGAGTCATTTCATGATAGTTGTTCTCCAATGGACCAAAGTATCAACTTGAGTGGGCCGATTTCTATGAAGGCGATGTTCGTTTCTGCTCCAAGACAAAAGCAACCGGTTATCCGGATAAAAACGAGATCATCTGCATATGGATCTTTTACGGATGAACTTCCTACGCTGTTTCTTGATCACGTCCTTTAAACAAAGAAGGTACTGGGGGTGGTCATTGCGGTTTCCTTGCAGTAGCTCATTTGATGGATTTCAGCGAGGATTCATGGGGTGAAGTGTGGCGAGACCTTATTGATGAATTGCAAAAATATCGTGAGATGTACACTAATGTATTCATCGCAGGCGGAGCTTTTGATGATGTGTTGTGCGCATTGAACTACTATGATACACCTGCACCCATGAGATATTGGTTGTTACTACCAGAGATGGGCCACCTTATTGCATCTGCGTACAATGTCAAATTGGTGGTATTATACCCAAAGACTTGCAACACGTACTTGCCTTTTACATCATCAATTCCGATTTCCGCTAACCCTAAATGCATATGCTTCGCATTAGTTGCCGGTGGAACGCACTTTATTGCGATAGGTTACTTGTTTTTTTAATATATATGTAATTGCATTACAATTTAATAATCAAGTTTATTTTTGTTGTATTTAGGTGAACTTACGGCCGGGACATCCATTACCTATCATACATTATAAGCGGTATGAACGACGTGAGGATTGTGCGAAGGGATGAGAAGCGTTGTGCATGCAACAACTTAGGTTATACAATGAACTTGTGGCAGTTAATTAAACGTATTATGATCGTTTTTACTATGTTCTATTAAATATGGGACTATGTAATTTGTGATTTCTGTTTTATAAGTTCATTCAACTATGTATCGAACTTATATTATGATCAGTAGAATGTTGAACTTATATTATGATATATTTTAAATTTATATTATGAGTTTTGAATGTATTTTTTTAATGTTAAAATATTTAATTTTGGACCCAAAATTATGGTATTCAGAAAACAAACTCAAACAAATAAGACATGTTCGAGATCTCAAAACGAACATATCTACTATGTTCGAAAATAAAACTCGAACATATATGTTGTGTTCGATTTAATTTTTTGAACACCTCTCTGTTGGGGCCAACTCAAAACAGAGAGCATTCTGCACTACATGCAAGGATAGGGTGTTCAAGAATTAAAATTGAACATACCATCATTATCGGTTAGAAACTTCGAACATGAACCGTTCGATATTTCTATCCGAATGTATCTACTCTATTCGAATATAAAACTCGAACATATATGTTGTGTTCGACTAAATTTTTCGATTAATTCTCTGTTTGGTCTAGCTCAAAACAGAGAGCATTTTGCACTAGACGCAAGGATAGGGTGTTCGAGAATTAAAATCGACACAATATCATTGTTTGATTAGGAACTTCGAACATGAACCGTTCGATATTTCTATCCGAACGTATTACTCTATTCGAAAATAAAACTCGAACATATATGATGTGTTTGATTGAATTTTTCGAACACCTCTCTGTTTGGTCCAAATTTCAAAACAAGTTCAACAACTTAACATCCAAAACACAAGTTACCAAACAACCAAAACTACTGAACACAAATAACAATTCAACAAAACAAATAACATTGTTAACACTACTGAACATCCAAAACACAAGTTAGAACTACCAAACACCCAAAACAACTGAACACAAATCGCACGGCCTTCGTGCCGGCGACGGTCGCTCCGCCCGGGCTCGCGCCCAGGGTTTTGCAGTGACCGCCGCGCCCTCCTACTCATCGGGGCCTGGCTCTTGCCCCGACGGCCGGGTATAGGTCGCGCGCTTAAGCGCCATCCATTTTCGGGGCTAGTTGATTCGGCAGGTGAGTTGTTACACACTCCTTAGCGGATTTCGAGTTCGCCGACAGCCGACGGGTTTGGGACTGGGACCCCCGTGCCCAGCCCTCAGAGCCAATCCTTTTCCCGAGGTTACGGATCCATTTTGCCGACTTCCCTTGCCTACATTGTTCCATTGATCAGAGGCTGTTCACCTTGGAGACTTGATGCGGTTATGAGTACGACCGGGCGCGAACGGCACTCGATCCTCCGGATTTTCAAGGTCCGCCGGGGGCGCACCGGACACCACGCGATGTGCGGTGCTCTTCCAGCCGCTGGACTGATAAGTTTCATTTTTTTCGATGGAGATGTCTAATTCTAAATTTTTGACGATGTAGTAATTTTACTTGATAGTATTACTGCTCAATATTGAATTAACAACTCAACATAAATAAATCCAAATAACTACTGGAACATCATCCTTGACCCCCGCGTCTACCACTAGACGGCTCAGGCACATTATCACTGTTACTAGCCCCTCCTCCTAAGGCTTTGTATGCATCTTCCACTGTGATATAGTCTTCCGCGAGATCTTCTTCCCGACTCCTATATCATTGCACCACTGTTTCAAGCAGATCTCGCGCAAGCCTTATCTGCTTCCACGCATTTTTCGTTGAAGAGCGACTAAGATTAGTCGAACGTCATTCTGGATTCTGCACGATAGGTGGAAAATGCTTGATGTACCATTCCATGTATTCAGGTGTAGTCTCCCCCGGAACGCTCACCTCTCGCCCACGTCTAGGTAGACAGTAAATGAGAATCCCATTGCACAAAATAGTTTCAAGCAAAGATGCCCACTCTACCTTGTATCGAGTACTATTTTTAGGTCGTATTGTAACCCTCGGACCAAGAGGGGCATCTGGAACTCTCCAAACATAACCAAACAATCTGAAAACACGATTCGGATGGTAGGGCTCAATAATGGAAAAACACCTAATGCACCCTTGATAAAAATTGACCTTGCGGAATTCGTACTTAGTAAGAATGGAGTCGAATGGGGACCAATCAACCTGCATATTGCGACTCCCTCAATTATTGTATAAACAACTAATATGAGTATCAATTCAATGAAACTAAATATGAGGAAATTATTGAGACTTACATCCAATACCATCAGCGAGTCGAGTGTCTCTCTATGTGCCACAATCTCTTTTAGCCGTCCTGCTGATCGTGATGATGATGACCACCTAAATGCAAAACGTTGGTTGACATCATACTGTGTGTTGTGTGGGGGTCGCATACAAGGAAAATATGCAGATATCCACGCCTGCAACATTGCATTTTAGTAAGGACGAATTTATTGCATATATCCACGTCTAATAGTGAGTTTATTGAAAGATAGTAAATAAAATTATACCTTAAGTAATGTCAAGTAGCTACAGACAAATTTGACCTCGCATCTTGATATGGGTCCTAGCTGCCTATACAAGAAAGCCAAAGTAGCGGTGCCCCACGCATATATATGTATCTAATTAAGATTTTCCAACAATCTTATATACGTGGCCATTACTTTGTTGTCAGTCTTATCCGAAAATAACGTGCATCCTAGAACAAAATATACGCTCGCGTTGCATATTTCAATTGCTATGGATCTTTAGTCTTAATATCCTCACAAAACTGATCCTTTAGCCACTCCAGTCTCACAAAACTACCCCTATTAACAATCCTTGAATTCCTAACAACCGCGACATCAAAGCATCACCTTTCTCCAATTGTTCTCCTCTAAAAGTCCATAGGATTTCCTGAAACCGATTAACCAGTCAAACAATAAACGTCATCCAATGTGATGGTCATCTCCCCAAACGGCATGTGAAATGTGTTGGTCTTTGGATGTCAATGTTCAACAAACGCACTTATATAAGTTCTATTTGGAGTGGGATATGACGTATCTCATAAGGGAAGAAGTTTCGAGCGTCTAATTAATCTTCTGAACTGTTCAGTCTCAAGTTCCGGAACTTCCCACCGAGATAATTTTAATTAATGGCACTAAAATCTTAAATTATCTTCTTCGATGCCAAATCATATTTTTGAGGCAACATGTGTCGGAAAACTAGACAACAAAGTGATAACCTCAGGACCTTAAGGATGGGGAGCCTTGAGTATCGCATCCTCAACAGGAACAATTGTACGCCGAGCTCTTTCACCCTTTCCAACCTCTTCATTCGATATTGGTGGTTCTTCCGTATTTTCAAAACCTACATTTCTTTGCCCCCGATTTGTTGGGCCTCGATCTCTTTGCCTCTTAATCGATGTCATTGGTATTGTTCTGAATCGTTCCACATCTCCTTCATCAATAGCTGGTTGGACAAAAAAACATAATTTAAATACGAGACATGTATTAATTCATACATATCTAAGTTCTAAAATAATATCGGAAAAGGTGCAAGTTATGCAAAACAATGTATTCGAAATAATCTCGAACACAAGTGTGTTCGAAATATTAATTTGAACACACTATATGTGTTCGAAAACAATATCCGAACATAAGCAATGTGTTCAAAATTTTAATTCGAACACATTGATTACGTTCGAATATTATTTTTGAACACGATATCTATGTTCAAAAATTATTTCCGAACACAGGCACCGTGGTCGAACTAGTATTTTGAACGTCAGCGTTTTTAATATTTTTAGCAGAAGATTGTTCGGTTATTATTCATGAATATAACGAGGATGTTCGAAATCATCATCCGAACATATTGCTCTGGTTCGTAGAACCAGAGTCGAACAAGGGATTTTTTTTAAAGATTAAACCCTAACCTAAATAATTAAATCAAACTGCACCTTACCCCTTACGTTTGATGACTGACCCCATTCCATTCTTTCTCTCAGTATACTGTTGTTGATTGTCTTGGCAAAATTTTCTTCTCTTTTTTCCCCTCTCTTCCTTTTGTTCTGCGTTTTTCTTCTTCTTCTTCTTCTTCCGCCGGCTTCTTTCTCCCTTTCTCCTTACTTTTCCTTTTGTTTTCCTTTTATTTTATTATTATTATTATTTGTTTTATCTTTATTATTATATTATTTATTATATTATATGGGGTAAAATAAGGTATTTGTGGGATTGATTTAGTAATAATAAATGAATTTTAAATGTTTTTGAGATGTTCTTATCAATTGAGGTTAACTAATAATATTTTGGGGTGCGTGTATACTAGTCCAAAGAAAATTCTAAGTATTAAATATTGGTGTTATTTGTTATTAGCGCATGAAATTCGTCGACGCTCAATTCCAGCACACGTTTAACAAGTAACTTGAGTGTTATGATGCACGGATATTTTAAAATATGACATTTTATCGTGTCGTATCCTATTTTACGTTATAATTTACGTATTATAAGCATATTCGTATGTCATGTCTCGTGTTCATTTTTCGTATCGGTGCAACCTAGCTTGAGTCTATTCAAAGGGAAGGGTTTAGAAAGCATGGGGCGGAGCACTAGAGATTTCTTGTTCCATTTCATTTATTCCTCACGTGCTGTTTAAAATTGTTCTATTTGGTTGTTAAATGTAATAATGCTCGATATCATGAATTAATATTAAACTCTATATAACTACATAATTACCACTGTCAACATTCTATTTCAAAACCATTTTACAAGATTTTGTTGAGTGCGCAGCTGAAGTAGCATTTGTTGGTATCCCAATTTGGTATTCATAATCTCGGTCATTAAAAATTATGTGAACAATAAAAATATTTATATGTCGTAGAATTTATAATTCTTTTTTTTTTTTTAAACTCGATTTATATTTGAAAATTGGTTAATGATGTATTATTATATTATTTTTAATATTAAATCACGCCTGAAAAGCGAATTTTCTGTATAGATATCAAATCATATTTCTAAAGTGATTGATAATTTATTCTTATATTGTATTTGATGTCAAACCATGTTTGAAAATGGAATGATGTACTATTATATTATATTTAGTAGTATATAATTATTTAAATGTAATGATAATATGATAAATAAAATAAGTGTGTGATTATGAGTATATGATAGGGGTTGAGTGTAAGAAGTATAATTGCCTCCCTAAACTAATTTAAAAATAAAGTTAAATATTGATAAATAAAATCGTAGAACAAACGAGAATTTAAATTCAAAATTTCGAATTTAGTATTACGAGTCTTACACCAAACAAGGTTTTAGGGCCTGTTTGGTCTAAATTTTGTTGGGATTTTGAATCATGATATTCACTTTATGTAAATAGTAAGATTCATATTTGGTGTAGGAATATAATTTTTTTTAATTATAAAATGTTAAAAATAAAGATATATTATTATATTGTATTTGATATCAAATTATTTATGAAAAAGTGAATAATATTTTATTTAGCAGTTAAAAGTTAAAATTTATTTTAAGTTTAAATCAATCATTTTACCTTCCAAACCACCTACTTTTCTCGGCTGTGTCTTACAACCTAATTACACATTTCACTATTACCCGTCATAGCTCACGCACACAAACTTGGTAAAATTTATCAATAAACGTATGTGAAGATACCATTTTTTTAGGATTGCAAAACGTAAACCATTAACAATTATATGTTGGGTAAAATGAAATATTTAGACAAAATGCAAAGTTATGCAATAGTTAGAAGTTTAGATGGGAAAGTGAAAATCTCCAATTAATAAATAATTTTACAACTCTCTTCATTTTCCTATTCCCCACTTCAAAAACAAATAATTTCAAACCTAAAACCTAAAACAGGCCATAGGGTGGCACGGCTTCCAAACTTTCCAGTCTTCAAGAATTAATATAAAGAAATAAAAAATAGAAAGCAAAAAAAAAAAAAAAAAGAAATATTGAAAGAGCGTCGTAAAGCAACTAGACCTCCGATCATCACCTTCGGCGCACGTTAGATGCCACCACCGTCCAAGTTTGTTCAATGATCCCTCTCAGCCTAACTTCATCTCCATCAGCTTTCCCCGTGCTAAAACCTTGTTACCTACCCTCCCTCAGACCTATACAAACAAGATACAACCAACTCAAAAAACTCAAACAGGTATTAGCATAAGCATACACAATTACGGAATTCATTTCGAATCTTCTGAGTTCATTTTGTGTTTGTCTTTTGGTGTAGAGGAAATTGAGAGATGGCAAGTGCAGGGCTGAGTTATCGGCTGACGCGCCGGTGGCTGTTGCAATCGGCGCGTGCATTCTCAACTCGCTAATTTTTCCGGTGACTCCTTCGCAGGAGGATAGTGAGGCTGAGTCTTTGATTGACTCGGACGATGCGAGGTTTGCGGTTATGGGAATCATTAGCTTCATTCCTTTTTTCAATTGGATGGTAATTTCAATTTTAGGGATTTTAGTTTATTATTTGGATTTTCCCTTTTTTATATTTATTTTAATATCATTTAAAAATACCTCTGTTTTGGTTCAGAGTTGGGTGTTTGCTTGGTTGGACACCGGAAAGCGGCGTTATGCTGTTTATGCTATTGTCTATTTAGCTCCTTACTTGAGGTTTGATTCTCAATTCCTTCTTTTTTTTTTCTTTTTTTTTTCACTTATTTATTTATTCATTTCAGTTTTTGGTAACCTGTACTCAAAATTGCAGCTCATGTACAAGTTGAAGAAATATCAAAATCTCTTATAGATGTTTATTGTTGCTTTCAAGTGTCTGTTCTATAGGATAAGCTTGTAATTAAAATTTATTTTTAATGAACTCCAATACTCCATACTACGAGTTTGGGTCTTTCGGACTTCATTGCTTGAACAAGTTAAAACGATGCAACATAAGTTGTTTGTCTTATCTTTTTATGATGCTTGAAACATCTGCCTTTGGGTTGATTGTAGAAAGAGTCCAGTAATTTTATTTTTTAGGTCTGTTCTTCTTGACAGATGTTAATATAATTTTTTTCCATTGATGTTGTTTGGAACTGCCAACATCTGAATGGCAGCAAAGTTGTCAAAATCGTAAATTTGGATTCTGAAGCTAAGTTTAAAATCGGAATTGTGAATCGGATTATAAATAGTAAGATTTTACTAGAAATCAATTTTAAATTGCTAAAAAAAATTAGGGAAGAAAGAAAAATCAATAAATTAGCAAATAGCAAGCCAAATTTAGTTAACCATACAAATGGAGTCTCAAACAAAGTTTACAATGCAAGTCTAGTAGCTCTAAAGTCTAAGAATCTCAATATGTTTGTGGCTTTGTGTAATTGTGTGTAATGATGCCGAATCATGTGAGGAAGTTTTAAGTTTTCAGCCTGATAATCCTATTATGTACCTACAAATTTGCCCAAATCAAAACAAAACAAAAAAGAAAAACATTTTTTTTTTTTTTACAAAATTGTATAAATTTGTTGGATCGTACGATTCTGGTACTATCCAAAATACGATTCGACATTATTCCGATTCTGCTAATGATTTGGATCAGTAGATATTTGGATCGTAAAATTATACGATCTTGATTGCGATTTTGACAACCTTGCATGGTAGCATTCAATCTTACTTGGACCTTTTTGTTTTTTCTTTTTTCTTTTTCTTTCTCTGGACCCAAAAAAAAAAAAACAAAGATGAACCTGCAACTCCATTGTGGATGCTCCAAAATCAAAAAAAAAAAAAAAAAGGTTCATGATTGCAAATTGCAACCCGTTTAAAAAACGGTAATCTAGATGTTTTTGAAAGCATGATATTAATTTTCTAGTAATGGGAAAATATTTATTCCCATATTTTGGGGATCAATATTTGGGTCTTAATAGCAAATAGTGATATGCTCGGTAATACATTGTAAAGCTTTAACAAAAAGCAAGTTCATATGTTACAGGAATAATCGACTCAGATCAAATACTAATCAAACTAAAAAACTCTTGGACAGTGGATATGTCTGGTTAAGTTTTGCATTGCTTGTAAAGCCCAGACAATCATGCAAATAAACAAATTTATGATTCACAAAGGCAAAATATGACACTAGAGTTACCCTTTTAAGCCCGTTAACGCTTTGCACCTCCACTGGCATCTTCATCTTCATTCATGATTTCATGATCTTCACGTTCTCGAGGAGCAACCCAATCTTGTATCTCATTTCTGTAGTGTTCACGGGCGGATGG
>BMAC01000186.1:1105802-1116994 GCA_014905375.1 Phtheirospermum japonicum
TGGCAGCCAGCCTCTCCTCGGGAGGATATTGATAGATTTGACCTGAAACACACACACAAAAAAAAAAAACAAAAAAAAAGAGAGAGAGAGAGCTCGGTGCACTTACTTGCACAAAAGATGAACTTGCAATCAAATCTTACCCACACGATAAGTTCAAGTTCATAGTTATTTTTTTAGGATGTTTTTATTGTAGTGTGTGTATAATTTCAATAAATAATTAAAGTAATTATATAAGTATACGACATAATCTTGTGATAAAATTTATATTTATTAAGAACTAAATTGATATGAGTTTTTTTGGGGGTGAAGGTTCCATTGATAGATGTTTTATTTTTTTTTTTGGAAAAAAGGGTGGAACATCTGATTGACGATTTGCCAATGACCATTGATATGCTTGACCAAGAATTTTGCGCATAAGATTGAAAAGAAAAAAGGAGATGGAATATTGAAAAGAAAAAGGAGATGGAATTTTGATTGGTGGCGAAAGCCTGAGATAGAGTTAAGTTGGACTTCCTTTTTCATCATTCTGAATGAATTTGACCTTTTCTTCTCCTTCAGTTGATATGCTTTGATGTATAGTAGATAGTGGAGGTGTGATTTTCTTTTATATTGAGATTGTGATAATTTTTGACTTCTCTTTTCATTTTGCCAATTGTGTATCGTTCTTAAGAACTTGATGCTGAGTCTCTTCTACGCCAAGGATAATCTATTTACTTTGTCACTTGTTTGATGCAGATGTTGTTTGTCATTTCCCAATTTGATGCGGGAGTAGATTGTGATACTTAACCAATATTGGTGTATGATGTATATTGGTTAAAGGAAAATTTTCTCATTAGGTAACAAATCTCATAGTAAAAAATTAAAATAAATAAATAAAGGGTGGTGAGAGAATCCATTATATATTTTTATTATTAAAATATTAAGTGTGAAATTGTTTCTACTAGAATAATATGTTTTCTCAAGTATCATGTGTATTAAGTACACCCAGGGCAGTTATGATATTATATATAAAAATAAAAAAAACTCGACACATCAACGCCCGGCTACCAAAATGATCATACCAACCTCAATGCCCGACTATAGCAAATGCTAGTACCTCTCATCATCCAAAGCGCCAACTCCATCGTGCCCCTTCTCATGCTCGGAACTCTATCAACTCATACCGTCAGACCTGAAACGAAAATATGCAAAAGTCTACAAACTAATTGACCAAACACCTACTACCAGTGTCCAACCACAAAATGACCTAGAATCGATCAGCAAACCAACTACAATATACAACACTATTAAGCAAAATAATAACCAACCAACATAAAGACGAGTCTCGACCACAAGACTGACCAATATTTGGATCAACACAACAAACACCCCATAACCAAGAATAACAAATATTTGAAAATGGATTTTCTTCTTCAATTCTTTCATGTTTTCATCTTTAAATCTGTCATGTGCTACATAAACAAATTTTAAATATTGCGCATTCCATAACCTTGTTTTAATTGTATTTTTTGGAACTGTAAAATCACAAAAAATATCGAAAAATCATTACATATAATAAAACACGAGCCGTTTTTGTAAATACAGACATGGGCTCAGTTACAGAATTCAGAGACTTGTTTGGTCTATGGCTGCGAATACCAGGATTGGAATTATAAATTCCAATTCTCGTTTGTTTTACGACTCAAATTTTCAACCCACAACCAACAATTTTTTACACTTAACTCCACACTCATCTCTTTTATTACATCAACATTATATTTGAAAAATTAAATATTACTAAATATAATATAATAATACATTATCATTCATTTTTTCAGACATGATTTGACATCAAATACAATATAAAAATACGTTATAATCCATTTTCCAGACATGATTTGACATCTACTGTAAAAAGTAAAGGATTCTAAATCCTATAACAAACAAAGACTCTTATTATTTACAGATTCTGAATACTCAAGATTTTGAACATCAGAATTCAGAATCCCAACGAATCCTAATCCAAAGAACCCATTAGGAATTTATTGTGCATTTTAGAAAGCCTTGGAACCTAATTGAATTTTCTGAAAATATCGATTCATAAAAAGATATCACCCAAAATTTTGCGAGTAACCCTAGATTCAAAATCGACTCAAATGGCCTTCAATTCGTCGATGGATCGAGCAATCATTCCAGTCATTCAAGATCCCACAGACATGCACGTCGTTCTTTGCTGACCGAAATCTAGACCTGGCCAAATGGAATCGAAACCGGATTTAAAATCAGAATCGGAACCCTAGTCAAATGTTCAAAAACCAAAATCATGGCCAACTGTTCCGAAACTGTAACCGGAACTGGCTTAGAACCGATGGTTAGAACTGCCGATTCCTTTTTCTTTTTTTAATCTGTATTATATTTACAATAATATAATAAATTATATATAATTAAATCTGATCTAAATCTAAAATGTAAAAAATAATAATAATTAAAAAAATAGACGGTTCTGGTTAAAATCGAAACCGCAAACGTGGAGGATCAGTTTTGGAGCCAAAACCATAAGGTCACAGTTCTGGTTATGGTTTCCCGTTTTAGGGAACCGCGACAGTTGCGAAACTATTGCCAGACCTACCAAAATCTACCTAAAAGTTTACTGCCCAACGTGAAGGGCAACAACCATTCTTTTTGGATTTATGTTTGGATTGGAGGTTAATCGCCGCAAACCTGATCCTAATGTGTTTTGAACTCAAAGAGCTTTCTAGAGTTATTTATCTATCACCACCAGACAGTCAGTGTGGCTGGAATCGTGTCTGAAAGTTGACATTGACATTGTTGCTGGTGCTCGGACAACTTAAATTCTTAAATTTTTGGGCGAGATGTGTCGTCCTTAGCCAACGGAATTGTCGATCCATATGCCAAAATGTTCCTCTCCTTAAGCCCAAGCTAGAATTGTAGAACGGGAAATGTTTTTTTTAGGATTCTGATGTTTTTTGCAAGTGAAGAAGGTGGAGGGAGGAAATGTATTTTATCAGGGGAAATTTAGAAAAATGATTTTTTTTTTGTCTTTTGGTTACCAAAATGTCACCATACATTCATATATTTAATAATTCCACTTTGTGGGCTATAAAAAGACAAAAATACACCTAATTATTTTCAGCCAATGTTCAGGAGATGGGGTCGGAGAAAAGATCGGTAACGTGGTCGTAGAAAAGGGTCAGCATGCTTTGAGAAAACTAAAAACTTGGAGGAAGAGAGGGATGAAGCACGTGGGCATGTCAGGAGACAAGAGTTGGTGGGGGCGAAGATGGTGATAGAGGCGGTTCCAGAGAGTTTAGCGGCTGCTGCCAGGTCCTGAAAGCCGAGGATGGAGAGGATGGCGATAATGAGTTGATACGGACCTAAATGTCCATACGTGATATTATTTGATATATGTGGGTATTTGTGGTAAGCGACCTCACTTCCTGGAAGGAGCATTTCTTCTGGGAGGTGAGCGAGCTGGATGGTTTCTTTGGAGAGGTGGGCGAGCTGGTTTGTAGAGTAGCGACCTGGAGTATGAGGATGAGTTCTCATATAGGGTCGCGACCTCTCATGTTTTATGTAGGGTGCTTGAGCTCGGTTATGGGCTTTATGAATATCGAGCCCATGGGCTTAATATGGATGGTTTATGGGGTCCTGGCGGACTATATGGAAGGAATAATAGGCCCAGGCCTATTCTGGTAATTCCGGTAAGAGATTTATTTATTATGGGAACTTATCATATAGGAGAAATCCTAATTCTAAGTCAGTCCCGGTATTTATGGACTTATGATGGGAGAAGGAAACCCTGGCTTGGGGAACACTTCTCTTAAGTATCAGAGGACCTTCACGGGTCTGACATCTGACACGTCTGAAGGTGTTATTTTGCAGGACTGATGAGGTCGCTAGGAGGATCGTTGAAGGTTGAGCAGGTCGCTGTGACATATTTGGATTCTATTTCAGGTCGCTGATCTCAGATTTGAGGTTAGTACCCCATATTCTTGGTAACCAATCTTTATGGTTTTATCAAGTGGCGCCGTCTGTGGGAAAGAGGGACATCGAGTCCTTGAGCGAAAGGCGTGAGAAATCTCGTAAACGAAGTATGAAGGATAACAACCTATTACCCAGAACCCTACACTATGGTTCTGGATCGAACAAACCAAAGAAGAAGAACAGGGTAGAGGGTATGAATGAAGAAGGTACAATAAAGTCTAAGTTTGGAACACCTCTGGGTAAGGGTTACCTTACAGATAGACTGTTCAAACTCAGTGTAATGGCTATACGTCCAAAACCTGTCATTAATAAAATTGCTTCTGATTTCTCTTACTTGACTGAGTGCTCCAGTTTATGGCATTGTAGATTAGGCCACGTTAATCTAAATGCAATAAAATGATTGTCAAATCTCAGTTTGCTTAAAGTAAATGAACTTGTTGATAAGTAAGTGTGAGATTTGTGTAGAAGCAAAAATGACTAAGTTACCATTTAAATCGGTAGAAAGGAGCATAACACCTCTAGAATTAATTCACACGGATATATGTGATTTGAAGTTTGTGCAAACCAGAGGTGGCAAAGTATTTTATTACTTTTATAGACGATTGCACAAGGTATTGTTACCTTTACCTTTTGAGAGGTGAAGATGAGGCTATTGAAGCTTTTAAAAACTTCAAAAGTGAAGTCGAAAATCAACTTAACTGCAAAATCAAATCTATTCAAAGTGATAGAGGAGGGGAGTACGTAGATCCGTTTGAGGAGTTGTGCAACGAAAGTGGCATAATTCATCAAACTACAGCTCCGTATGCACCTCAATCGAACGGCGTTGCKGAACGCAAGAATCGTACTTTGAAAGAYATGATGAATGCGTTGTTGATTAGTTCTGGGTTACCTCAGAACATGTGGGGGGAAGRTYTTTTAACYYCWAACTWTATRCTCAATAAAATTCCACTRAAAGGTAGGMACGAAACRCCCTATGAGTTGTYGAAAGGAAGGAAACCTSCTTATAAATACCTCAAAGTGTGGGGGTGTTTAGCAAAGGTAGAAGTGCCTCTACCGAAGCAGGTGACAATCGGACCCAAAACGGTTGATTGTGTTTTCATTGGTTATGCACTAAATAGTAGCGCCTATCGATTTATAATTCATAGATTAGATTTTCCGGACATGAATGTCGGAACTACCATTGAGTCAAGAAATTGCGATATTCTTTGAAGATATCTATCCTTGTAAGGATAAATCTGCTTCCAGTTCAAACAGTGATAATGCTGAAGGAACTATAAGTCACGAACTTGTGGGAGTTGAACCTAAGTCTCGTAAACGACCTGGTTCAGAACTTGAAGCCCTAACTCCTAGACGGAGCACTCGAGCTAAAAGGATTTCGGTCCCGACTATGTGGTTTCCCTCTTGGATGAAGAACCAACTTCATTAAAAGAAGCTTTTTCCCGGACCAATAGTTCATTTTGGAAGGAAGCTGTTCAAAGCGAGATCAATTTGATCATGCAGGACCATACGTGGATTCTGACTGATTTACCAGAAGGTTGTAAACCTTTAGGGAGTAAATGGATTCTGAAATGAAAGTGCAAAGCTGATGGATCATTCGATAAGTATAAAGCTTGTCTGGTTGTGAAAGGATTTCTCCAGAAGAAGGGATATGATTTCTTTGATACATACTCTCCTGTGACGAGAATCCTCTATCCGGGTGCTTCTAACGATTGCTGCTTTGCACAATCTTGAGATTCACCAAATGGATGTAAAAATAGCTTTTCTAAATGGTGATTTAGAAGCGGGAATCTATATGGAACAACCTGAGGGTTTTGTAAAACCTGGACAAGAAAGAAAGGTATGAAAACTGATTAAGTCTTTATATGGCTTGAAACAAGCACCTTTACAATGACACTTGAAATTTGACAAAGTGATGATGTCAAATGGCTTTAAGATAAATGAGTGCGACAAGTGTGTCTACATTAAGAAAACTAATAACGGTTTTGTTATAGTATGTCTTTATGTAGATGATATGTTAATCATTGTAGTAACCTACAAGTGATTAATGAGACGAAGCTCAAGTTAAAAAGGAATTTTGACATGAAGGATCTGGGAGTTGGTGACATAATCCTTTGGTATAAGAATTACTAGTATTGTGCCTGTGCATTGCAGGATAATTCTTTATTGTATTTTATCTAAAATAAAAATAATTGGTTTGAGTGTGTTAAAATATTTAAATAAGTAATTTTATATATATGAGAACCATCCTTGGTTCTCACACCAAAGATGGTTTTTACCTTAATTGCTCCCTATATAAAAATTATTTAAATATTATTCTAAGATCGAATAGTATTGAAAATGATATAACTTGGTTCATAAAAGGATTACTAATAGATGAAATGTACTTTACAAATTATGTAATTTTTTTCTTATACACGACATTTGTAATTTTGTTACTATGTTTATTCTCATCATCGTCGATCAATATTTTGAAATTCTTAAAATTGGTCACCCTTGATATAGCAACGTACAACTGACCATGATTGAAAATTGATTTTTTTAGGAAAAGTCCAACGTAAGAGAGAGATTGTCCTTGAATTTTGTTGATCATCATAGCGTATGATACAACTGAAACTTGAAAGACAACCCCGCATTAGATGGTGTGACAGTCATTCTAGAGATGAACACCAATTCACATGCATTGCTTCTTTGAGAGATATTATCCTATACAGTGTGATCGTTTGACAATCCATAACATTTAATGGTGTTTAGAAACTCTGGTGAGTGGACGTCCAACAATATGTCAATGTTTGAATCGGATTTGCATGCATTATCAGAGTTAAGATATATTTTACATTTTCCATCATTTTATGACATCATATGTTTATTAATCAAATCAACGACATCAAGTTTTGGGGAAAGAATTGCACGATCCTCCAAATAAGCGAATCATTCAGTAGTTTTTCTAAATTATGGATATGTGCTCGCCACAATTAACAGAACATGGTCACTGATCGATGATTTCTTAGCGCTTTAAGAATCGTCTCCGCAATAGTACGGAGTCGATTGTAGATGCGGTAAGTTGTCCCGAGTCGTGTCTATCGAGGATGGATGTGATCGGCTTTCGATTTCTCAGTTGTTCTTATCGTCGATTTTTATTAAACTAATTTAACCTAAGAAAGCTGTAGGCATTGTTCGGTTTTTAAAACTAAGATTTAAATTGAAACTTAAGATTTCAAATCATTAAAACAATTGAAGGAAATTAAGCTTAAAATAAAAACGATCAATTTAAACTAACTAACTATAAAAACTTAATTATTTGAAATTAGGAAAATGGAGGAAAAATTAAAGTCAACTTATTTGAATAAGTCAACAAAATTAACTTAGCATTTAATTAAAGGTTTTTAAAGCAAAAGAAGATTTTATAAAACTTTTACAAACTTAAAGATTGATTATAACTTTATAACTTAAAAGCATAAGTTCATAAGTTAGAAAGCTATAAAATGAAATTGAAAGTTTGATAAGCAAAAGAAACACTAAACTAATGATCCAAAATACAACACAAATTAAAAAGGAATAACATGAAAATAAAACTAGATTATAGAAGGATATTACCAAATGTATGATTAAAAGCTTGAAGGAGGAAAGCTTGAAAGCTGGATGATTCTTCACAAAAGGAAACTTAAAACAAAGCTTGAAGATTAAACTACCAAGATCTTAGCTTAACTAATCTATAACTAATTACTAGGAATTATAGAAATTAAAATAAGTAAAAATATGAAAGGGGCAAGTTTTTCTGGTTTTGGAGAAGCTCTCTTGGAGGAGAAAGCTGCAGGAGCAAGTTGCATTATTGAAATGACGTCTGATTACTTATTTCTCCAGAATTGCTGCTTTTCAATCGATCGACTGAAAAAGCAGTCGATCGACTGGCAATCGATCGGCCTTGTCGGCAGTCGATCGACTGCTCCGTCAAAAATAGCCCAAATCTCTGGAATTTAGTCGATCTTGGGGCTCCAGTCGATCGACGACAGTCGATCGGCCAAGTAGGCAGTCGATCGACTGCGTTGTCCAAAACGCCAAAATCCCCTGGAATCCAGTCGATTTTGGGGGTTCAGTCGATCGACCAGATATGCAGTCGATCGACTGAACATCCAGTCGGTCGACTGGATTCCAGCGCCCGGCTCGATTTCTCGTTCTTTTAGCGTCCGCCGGCTTATCGAACCTCGTTCGTTGCGCTTCCTTACTTCGTCCATCCATTTTCGAGTCGAGTATCAATGATGCCAAACGAGCGTGGTCCCCGCTTGGACGTCATACGGCCAAGAAAAACAGAAAGGTGAAAAACTACGAAAATTAATTACTAAAACGTGCGAAAACTAAGAAAAACTAGAAATACGAAACAATGGCTAACCCGACTCCTAAATCAACAAAAAGCAAGCGAAAAACACGCAACGTGAAACAAAAACGGTGATGAAAATATGTACAAAAAGATACAAATCAGTCACCATCATCTTTCAATAATAGATAATCTGGATTTCAATTTGAATGATACCATCGTTTGCTCCTCCAACTATTCAATCTCTTATACTATTTATCGAATTGACAAATTTCTTTAACTTGACACCTTCGGGATTTGAATTATGATTTTGCATCCCCACATTCTTGGTCTACTTCAAAACCATGTAATGAGTCCATAAATGTGAGAATTTGATCACCATGTGAACTATGTCTGGTTTAYTGCCTTTTGGAACAGCTGGCAAAATTCGATGAYAATCTCAACCAAGAATTATTATTTTGTTATCAAATAGAAGTTGCGCATTAGAATTGTTTTGCGATCTCATCATGTCTTTCAATGTTTTGTTAGAGTTTTAAAATAATGGCTATTCATCATTAGAGTTTTGTCCCAAATAATGTGTTGTGCATCCACCATTAGTTTTGCAAGTGGAGCTCCAGTAAAGATCAAAGTCTTGGTGGATGTTAAAAGGAATCATAAATCTAGAATGCTCAGTTCTTCCTTTCGAAAAAAGAGGAGAAGCTATGCCGCTAGATGTTACATTAATAAAAATTCCAACTTGAAAGGAAACCTTATATTAGACGGTGTGACAGTCATTTTAGGGATGAACAACAATTCACCCGCATTGCTTCCTTGAGAAATATTAGCCTATACAATATGATCGCCAAGTTTATAACAACCAACATTACACAACACAAGAGAATGTTCGATATTTCTTAACAACATGAGTGGTCATTCTAAACTTCTGCAACACCATCATCTCTAAATATATTTGTTTGGTCATTCTAAATGAATTAAATAAATTATTTTCACTATCCAGTATGGATTATAGGTCTGCTACAAATTTGGTATGAAGAGAGTTTTTTGCATTATTACCTTTGTAAAGTGAGCAAATAATAGTATAAGTATACGAAATAAAATATGAATATTTAAATGAAGTTAGAGCGATTGGTATGTAAAACGTAAATGTATACCTAACGGAATTATCTAAATTTTGAATCTATATATAAATTAAGTATGTCATGGATGCTTTCAAAAATTACCGTCATTAGTAACATTTGCTTTTAGAGGCGACTTTCCCTTGTTGGTTTTGGAATTAGTTGATATTTTTACGAATCTATTATAGTTTATGCCACAGTGTTCATTCCACTCGATGTTGGTTTCACACTTGTATTTTTTTGCATGATTACTGAGATAATAACAAAATACATTATTTTATGAAATCAATTCAAATCAAATGTATTGACTCGTAATAATATTTGATAAATAACATGCTGATAGCCAATATAACAAATACTACATTGTATTACACTGTGCAATTCTGCATATTTTAATTAAAAAAGTGGTCAAATTATTTTTGAGAAAAAATGACAAAAAAATGACAAATTTGATATTGTTAGACTCACAATAAAAACCAAAATAATATAGAAATATACATACCTACATATATATATTCAAATGATCTTATTAATTTTATTAAATATTAATTAGGGTATCTTTTCTAATTATGTTAAGAGAATTCCCACACAATTAAAAAAAACTAAATCATTATTAATATTAAAAATTATTTATGAGATCAATTCAAATAAAAAAGTATTGAATCGTAATAATATTTCATAGATAACACGTTGATAGCTAATAAAATAAATATTAAATTATGTTGTCATTTTTATATAATCTAATTTAAAAAAGTGGTCAAATTACTTTTGAGAAAATATGACAAATTTGATATAATTGGACTCATAAAAAAAATAATAAAAAAATAATAATCACAAAAACCTCACAATAAAAACCAAAATAACATAAAAGTGATTTTAGATAGATAGATAGATAGAGATATTTAAATGATCTTTTTATTTTTAATATTAATTAAGGTATTTATCCTAATTTTATTAAGTAAATTCATATATAATTAAAAAAAGAAAAATAATCCTACATGAAATTTTCTCTCTCTTACATGGTTTTATTTATTATTTTCACTATCCAGCATGGATTGTAGGCCAGCTACAATTTCATGTGAAGATAATTTTTTTCCTCCGCATAATGAGCAAATGATAGTATAAGTATTAAATTAAATATAAATATTAAAATAATGTTGAAACGATTAGCATGTAAAACATAAATGCATACTTAACAGAATAAGCTCAATTTTGAACTTCAATTGAAATTAAATATGACACGAATGCTTTCAAAATTACTGTTTTTAGCAAAATTTGCTTTCAACGGCGGTCTTTCCCTTTTTTTGTTTTGGAATTAGTTGATATTTTTCTAAATCTATTGTAATTGATGTCAGTGTTCATTACACTTAATGTTGGGTTTGCACTTAGTGTTTCAGAGATAATAACAAAATACATTATTTTATGAGATCAATTCAAATAAAAAAGTGTTGAATCATAATAATATTTTATAAACAACATGTTGATAGCCAATAAAAATAATATCATATTATATAGTATTGTGTATTTTTGTATAACTTAATTAAATAAAGTGATCAGATTATTTTTGAGAAAAAATGACAAATTCAATATTGTTGGAATCGAAATTGAAAAAATAATGAAAAAATGCAAAAAAAGAAAACTCATTATAAAAATCAAAATAACATATAAGTGATTATATAAATATAAATATAAATATAAATATAAATATAAATATATATATATATATATATATATATATATATATATATATATATATATATATATATATATATATATATATA
>BMAC01000186.1:1117503-1131952 GCA_014905375.1 Phtheirospermum japonicum
TGGACTGATTTTAGCACTACAGTACTGTGTAAAAAGCACAATGAACCTGGACACATAATTGCACTGTGAAATATTAGATCTAAGGCCAGGATTAGTCTCTAGGTTCACATATAATGACGGAGTTCTCATTTGAACCCAATCCTATATGTATATATAATATTTCTTTTTATTATTTTTTTAATGTTAATTAGAGTATCTATCCTAATTATGTTAAGAAGATTTAATTAAAAGAGGAAACTAATCCTAGGTGGACTTTTAATTAAAAAAGGAAACCAAATCATCATTAATATTAATTTGGGTATCTATCGTAATTATGTTAATAAAATTTCTACATAACTAAAAAAAGAAAGTAATCTTACGTGGCATTCTACTCGTATTTTTCTCTCTCTCCAAACCTCTGCTTTAATATATATATATAGATAAGAACTCCAGATGGAATTGTCTTGTCACAATCTCATTACATTGAGAAAGTGATCAAGAAATTCAATGCACACGATAGTCTTCCAGCAAAGATACCGTTGGAACTCAATGTTCACTTAAGTAAGAACAGAGGTGACCCCGTTGCTCAGGAAGACTATGCTAGGATCATTGGATGTATGATGTACATCTCTAATTGTACAAGATCTAATCTAGCTTGTTCGGTAAACAAACTGAGTCAATATACGAGCAATCCAAGTGCAGAACACTGGAAAGCGCTTGTGAGAGTTTTGAGATACTTAAAGTAAACTATGAACTTTGGGCTACATTATTGTAGATACCCCAGGGTACTTGAAGGTTACTGTGATGCTAACTGGATATCCGACTCAAGGACTCGTTGTCGACAAGTGGGTATGTGTTTGTAATAGGGGGATGAGCTGTTTCTTGGAGATCCACTAAACAGACCTGTATTGCTCGATCCACCATGGAATCTGAGTTTATCGCTTAGGACAAAGCAGGTGAAGAAACAGAATGGCTTCGTAACTGTCTGGAAGATATTCCATGTTGGGAGAAACTCGTGCCGCCAGTAATTCTTCACTGCGATAATCAAGCTGCTATTGGAAGAGAAAAAAGTGGTTTGTATAACGGTAAATCTCGACATATTCTTCGGAGATATAATACCGTAAGACATTTGATATCGAGTGGGGTTATCTCAGTTGACTACGTAAAGTCAATAGATAATCTAGCCGATCCGTTCACCAAAAACATAGCTCGAGATCAGATGTATAAGTTGCTAGAAGAAATGGGAGTGAAATCCACACCTTAAAGATGATTGTAGTGGAAACCCAACCACGATGAGTGGAGATCCCACAAACTTAGTTCAATGGGAATACTAAACTATAAAAATATGGGTAAGTAAAACTCTACGATCCTATTCCTTAAACGGAAAAAGTAGAGTTTTAATCTGTCACGTGGTGAGGATAAATCTCTGATTTTTAATGATTTATGTGCAGGTCTTTGACTTGAGTATGACAGAATACTCATTTTAAGAATCACCTATGTAAGCGAGAAGTGAGGGTCACTTATACTGTATGCTTATGAATCCAAAGAAGTTGTTCATGGCCAGAAACGGACACAAACGTGAGAACGGAAGAATTCTGAGACCTTAGTGGGTTGGTACTATTGTATAGTATACACAAAGGGGAATAGCTCAAGAATTATGTTCACTAATCCGCCGGTATGCTCAGTAGTATTAACTAAGGAGGGTTCAAAACCACAAGCCACACATCCCTATTCTCTATTATCAGGACTAAGCTACGTATTTGCTTACATGTTTTCTTTTTGGCAATTCTCACTCATGTGGGGGATTGTTGTTAAATTGGATTTAACCAATTTAATGGTGTAGCGAAAATTCGTCTTAACAAACTGTGTAGGCTCGATCTACGTTTCATGTAGATAATTGTAACATTTTGAATTTCTCAAATCCATTTAATAGTGAGTGAGAAATTATACTTCGAAGTTGAACGGTTGTTTAAGTGTTATTTGTTTATCCCACCTTGAATGATAATCAATGTGGAAGGGAGTTTAAAAGTGTTTACATTTTATGAGTGGACATCAAGTGGGCCAGCGTATAGTGTGGACTTTGTGTGAACAAATCTCATGCGGGCCCTCGGACTTGGGTTCACCGTCCGCCTCCGGCGAAGTCGAGCGGAGTCAAACCCGAGCCCGGACCCGGACCTTGTACCTTGTACCTTGGTCCTTGGGTATTGGGCAATTGGTCCGATTGGCTGGTCCGTATGGGTGTCCCGGTTCATTCCATTTTGAACGTACGAAAACAAACACGCTCCTGACCATTCAGGTACGTTTCCAACGTACGAAAATGCCATGCAACTTAATGCATGAATGCTACCACCTGACCATGTCTGTTGCCATATTTGAACACCTTAATGCTGCCATTTATGGATGTTTGTAGAGTTTTAGTGGTGTTGAAATATATCAACGGGTTCATGGCTTGATCTTATCGGAAATTGATTCAATTGTAAGTTTCAAGGTGTTTCAAGCTTGGAAAATAGAAAGAAAATGAAAATAAAGAAAATAAACTAGCTAAACCAATCTAGGAATTGAAATTGCAAGCTAGTAGGATGCCTCGGTCGTATGCCTTAATTGAAAATGCAAGCAAGTAATGAAAATAAGCAAGAAAATGCAATGTTTCACCAAGTACAAGCATGCATGCACAAGTTACAACTATGCATAAAATCCTAAATAATGCAAATAAGTAAAAATTGAAAGAATGGATGTAAAGAGCAAGAAAAGTTTGCATGAAAGTTTAAAACTTTAAGGAAAATAACAAAAAACGAAGAGTAGATCTAAGATTCATTATATAACTATGCATGGAAATTTAATTCAAAATAAACAATGGAAAAACTCAAAATCAAGGCGATCAAGGACCCGATCTATAGCCTAGATGTGTCGCTCAACTAGAATCCATAGTCAATTCACAAGATCAAACATGAAATCAAGGTGCTAAGAGAAAGAGCATAACATGAAGAACAAGCATGGAATTGAAGAACAAAGCTTGAAATTAAAAGGAAAGCTTACTAAAATTAAATGGAGAATCCCAAAACTTGAATTATAATGAAAGTGCTAATCCAAAGGAGTATTTGGATTCTTCTTAGGCTAGCAAACCCAAGGAAATGCTTGAAGATTAAATCTAAAACCTAAGAGAGAGAAAGTAGATCTAAAAATGAAGAGAAAATTAATCCCAAGGCTCATGCAAGAGTTGGGGAATGAGTGAATGCCTTCCTCAAGTCAAGTGGAGGGTTTTTATAGTTATTAGCAGGGGCAAGCTCGTCAAAATGCATTAATTCCCGGACTCTCATGTCGATCGACTGCTCAGTCGATCGACTAAGGGCAGTCGATCGACTACCATGTCATTTTGCGCAACTCTCTGTTGATCAGTCGATTTTGCTGGACTCAGTCGATTTTCTCAGGATCAGTCGATCGACAGCTCAGTCGATCGACTAATGCCAGTCGATCGACTACCTCGCCAATTTGTTGAACTCTCTGTTGATCAGTCGATCTTCTAGTCGATTCTCCTGATAGCAGTCGATCGACTGCGGGCAGTCTGGGCAATCGGTCGGGCAGTCATTTGGGCAGTCGATTTTCCTTATTTCGGCACAGCTTCTCGAGCTTCAATGCCTTGACCCTCTCCTTAACAACTTTAGAGTCGGTCCAATACCTCGTGCCACCTACAACATAAGCATTTGAATTCAAAACCCATGAATCGTCATCAAGAAACGAATCTATCAAGTTTCAAACCCAAAAATGAGGAAATGGCCGAAAACCTAATGAGAATGACTCAAAATGACCAAAAACAATGATAAACCCTAACTATAAATACTAAGAAAAACAGAAAAATTACATACAAAACAATGGACGTCATTAAGCTGCCTTAACTTCCCCCCCGCTGGAACTCTATATAAGGGTGAGAGGCCCATGCATCATAAACACAGAACATACAACTTAGCATAAACAACTTACAAGCATTCTGCACTCCGTCATTCTCGTAGCTCTGTCCAAACTCTTCCTGTTCGCCAGAATTCTGGTATTAATGGTGCTGTTATACCAGAGACGTAGTCGTTTTATCTTTGGGGACGAATTGCCAAAAACCGAAGAGCACTACCAGGGCAATTTCGTCTTGCGGAAAGAGTGTATAACTCGACTCGACTAAAATCTTATGTTCCTTTATCTACTTTCTAGATACAGTGATATATATATATACATATTCCCTTTGTGCTCGAATTCTCCAACAATCAGTTTCTGTCATCTTTTACAAGACAAACAAGCCAATTGTCACCTATGGACTATTCCTAATTGAAACACAGATTTTATCATGATGTAAGGACAGCAAAGAACTGCGTCAAGCTGAGAGCAAGGGATCTCCTAATTTAATGGGGAGACAACTAATTAAATTTTAATTAGAAATGAAACCCTAATTGCAAATTAATTCAACAATTAACCTTAAATAACAATAATTATATAAAAAATCGATCAAGTACTTACCAGAGAGTGAGATAAATAATAAATCATGAAATTCCTTACCTTGAAGGCTGACTGAAGGGCGCAGAGGCGGCTACAGGCGGCGGTGCCAGCTTCAGGCGGTGGAGGCGGCTTCAGGCGAGCGGCGGATTTAGCGGCGACGACAGCTTCAGGCGAGCGGCGGCGAGCGAAGAGCGCTGAGCGATGGCGAGCAAAGATCGACGAGCGGCGGCGAGCGAAGAGCGACGAGCGAGATTTCAGATCTCTTTTTGTTTTCTTTTCTGTTATGTTGAAATGAAAGCCGCTGCGGCTTGCTGCTGATTTAGGTTTTAGAATTTCCCGAGGGCAATTAGTAGTCCTCGATTTTCCCGAGGGGATTCACGCCCCCTCGGAAATATTCTGCATTTTTTTTTTTGTTTTTAACTTATTAAAAACCGAGGGCAATTAGTAACCCTCGCTTTTTCCGAGGGGATTCACGCCCCCTCGAAAATATTCGGCATTTTATTTTAATTTTTTTTACTTTATTAAAAACACAGGGCAATTAGTAGCCCTCAATTTTTCCAAGGGGATTCATGCCCCCTCGAAAATATTCAGCATTTTACTTTTTTTTTGTTTTAATTTATTAAAAACCGAAGTCAATTAGTAGCCCTCGGTTTTTCCGAGGAGATACACACCCCCTCAGAAATATTTGGCATTTTAATTGTTTTTAATTTATTAAAAGCCGAGGGTAATTAGCAGCCCTCGGTTTTTCCGAGGGGATACACGCCCCCTTGTAGATATTCGGTACTTTTTTTAATTTATTAAAAACCGAGGGCAATTAGTAGCCCTCGGTTTTTCCTATTAAAAAAATAAAAAAATTGAGAAATAAAATAGAAAACGCGTATCTTACGATCGACAATTGATTAACATGAATTTGTCTTAATTTTAGTTAGTATTTTAGTTCATTTTTGTTATTGTTTTCGGTGAAAGTTGGATAGATTGAGCATATTTTCACATTTTCTTATCTTCAACTTGTTTTACCGTATTTTAATTATAATTAATTAATCTTATGTTTATTTTAGATATTTTGAGGTATTTAGGTTTGGATGTAGTAAAAAATGGGCAAAAGAGTAGAGTTTCAGCGAAAACGGGCCGTGATTTGAAGAAATGACAGTTTTGGGTCTTCTAGAAGGGCTGTCGCTGGGCCCAACCGGTATAGAAAGTTGGGCTGGCAGCACCTCCTGATTCTGGGCCTTCTAGAAGGGTCGTTTCTGTGCTCAACCGGTATGGAAAGTGCTGAACGTCCTAGAAGGGGCGAAAACCCTAATTTTGACCCCTTTTCCAAGCCACCTACACCTATAAATACCCCCCACCCCTCACATTCGAAAATACACATTATTCCTAGGGTTTTTAAGGCCTCTTAGGGGCCTGACAACCCCAACGAGTGCCCTTCGATTTCTTAGTTTCTTTTCATAATTCTTAGTTTTAAATTCTTAAATTTAGAATAAAGTAGATTAGTTCTTAGATAGTTTAGATAATTTAGATTCAAGACTTCGCTTGGAACGCTGCAACTATTCTCATTTAATTAACAAGTCTTTAATTCCTTCGCTTAACTTAGTTTTATTTAGTTTAATTAATTATATGCTTTCAATTCATGCTTGTTAGTTTAATAATTGATCTCCAACAACAAAACCCACCATGTATGATGATGAATTGTATATTATTGAGATTGTTGATGATGATGTTAGGACTATTGATGACGATATGATGAGATTGCTTGGTTAGATCAAACGGGTTTAGAGTCTAGAATCGCCGTGAACCATCAATTGGGATTTATCCCAAGAGATCGTGGAAACGATTCGAAACTCTAGAACCCAAGTTTCTTAATTATTTTCAAAACCTTTAATTTTTATTGTTCTTCGTTTAAGTCGATTTATTGCTTTTATGTGTTTAGATTAGGTTTTTATTTTTATTTCTTATTCTTGAACGAAAAACACAAGAAACACTTTCGAGTCTAGTTTTCCTCGAGAGATCGACTCATTTCAACTTATCAACCTACACGCGATCCCGTACTCTTGCGGGCGAGCTTTTTAAAATTGACAAATTTAATAAAAGTAGGCAAAAAAGTTCGAATCAACAATCGACCCCCGTGGTTTTGGGGCACCGAGACGCACCCCTCACCGCCCCGTTCTGAATATGATGGGATATGTTTCTCTCTTTTTACTAATTTTCTATTTTTTTTTCCTTTTTTATTTAAAATCAGAAAAAAAAATAGAAGACGCGTACCTAACGATCGACAATCAACCCTCGTGGTTCCGGGGTACCGAGACACACCCCTCCCTTCTCCGTTCGTAATATGTTGGGATTTGTTTCTATTTTTTTATTAATTTTCTATTTTTCTCGATTTGTTCTTGATTTTTATTTAAAAATGAAAATAAATAGAAAACGTGTACTTAACGATTGATAACCGACCCTCGTAGTTTCAAGACACCGAGACGCACACCCCTCCCCCTCGGAAAAATCACGATGCCTCGTCGCTTCGCGTTTCCAATCGAACAAGTTGATCGATCGATCGTATCTTGGTTGTTGGTCGAATTGCACGATAAGTGTGAATACGCACATGCTCGATCTTATTTTTCGATCGAAATTGGATCAAGACCACCTCACGTGCCTAAGATGATAGGATTTGTTTCATTTTTATAATTTTTCTATTTCTTTTTTCGATTTTTTTATTTAAGAAAAATTGAGGGGCACAATTCCCCTCGGTTTTTCCAATTAAAAAAAATTCGAAAAAATTCGGAAAAAATAGAAAACGCGTATCTAACGATCGACAATCGACCCTCGTGGTTTCGAGGCACTGAGACGCACCCTTTCCCGTCCCGTTCTTAATATTATGGGATTTGTTTCTATTTTTTTACTATTTTTTTATTTTTTTTTTGAATTTTTTCTAATTTTTATTTAAAATCGGAAAAATATAGAAAACACGTACCCACGTTTTAAAAAAACATTCATCTAGTAAATTTTGTGAATCACAATTCAATAAAATTTAAATCTCATCCACATGCTCGTGTGGATAGTAAAATTTGTGAATCACAATTCAATAAAATATAAATTAATGATAATTGATGTTATATAAAAATTAAAAAAATAAAAATATTATGAATCATTTAAAAAAAGTTTAAATATAATTATTTATATTTTTATATTAGAAGAATAAAAGAAAATTGTTGGTAAAATATAATAAAAGAAAAAAATATTAAATTTAACAAAATATAATAAAAAAA
Organism: Phtheirospermum japonicum; assembly: GCA_014905375.1. NCBI lineage: Eukaryota > Viridiplantae > Streptophyta > Magnoliopsida > Lamiales > Orobanchaceae > Phtheirospermum > Phtheirospermum japonicum. The sequence continues at coordinate 1,125,222 of BMAC01000186.1, forward strand.
TTAAAAACCGAGGGTCTATAAATACCCTCGGTTTTTTCCGAGGGCAATAACCGCCCTCAGTTTTTTTAATTTAAAAAAATAAATAAAAATAATAAAAAGCCGAGAGGCTGTAAATACCCTCGGTTTTTTATGAGGGCAAAAACCGCCCTCGGTTTTTTTAATTTAAAAATATTAATAAAAATTAAAAAAACCAAGGGGCTGTAAATACCCTCGATTTTTTCCGAGGACAAAAACCGCCCTCGTTTTTTTTTAAATTTAAAAAAATAAATAAAAAAAACCGAGGGGCTATAAATACCCTCGGTATTTTTCGAGGGCAAAGTCCGCCCTCGGTTTTTTTCCGAGGGAATTTCGTTGCCCTCGGTTTTTTCCGAGGGAATTTCGTTCCCCTCGGTTTTTCCGAAGGCTAAATTCCTTCGGTAATATTACCCTTGGAAAGACTTCGGTATTGCCTTCGGTAATTATGGCCACAAATATTAGCGCCGTATTTCCAATGGAAAAACCGAAGGAAAATATTTCCCTCAGAAAAAACCGAGGGATATTTTATTCCCTCGAAAAATACTGAGGGGAATAGTTCCTTCGGTTTTCTCCTCGAAAAACTCCTATTTTTGTGTAGTATAACAACTTCTTATATCTAACCATACCCTAAACTCTTTTATCCCATCATCATTACATTTAAAATAATTATATATTACTGAATACAATATAAAAATACATCACCATCCACTTTCCAGTCATGATTTGAAATCTACAGTTAATAGTAAATGATTATGAATTCTACCACAAACAAAGATTCTTACTATTCACAAAATTCTGAATACTCAAGATTCTGGATACCAAGATTAAGAATTCCAACGAAATCCAATCTAAATAGCTCACTAGGGAATAAGAAAGAGAACAAAAAGATAGGTTAATGAGTATCATACCCCTCATTTGGGAGGGGTTTCGCTCATGGCCCGAAATTGGGCAATGAAACTCATATATGTATATTAACTAGGGGAGAGCAAAAATCGAGAAAATTGAACAAATCGATCGAACCGAAAATCACAATTTGCTCGATTTCTACAAAGTCGATTCAGTTTGGTATTTATTTTGTAGAAATTATGTTATATCTGTTTGGTTCTATTTTTGAGTTAAAATTTACAAGTTAATCGAACCAAAGCGAATTATAATTTTTTTTATATAAAAACCCTTATTTTCTCTTGCACTCATCGATAGTCACCGATAATCACCAAAAAGAGGGTGACAAGGCGACGACGCGGAGAACATGAGCAATAGGCAACGGCGAGGGAGTTTGGGCTGACATCGGTGAAGTTCTAGTTCTCGGGCTCAGATTTTATTGCGTTTGGAAACAAGTTCATGCTTGAATACAAGCTAATCTATGGCCGACGTTTATGGTGGATGAAAGATGGCGGTTTCTGATAATTGACGAATCGGTCTCGGATCCAGAGTGACGAGCTTTTTTAATTTATGGGCTTTTTAGCTGACGGTAAATTGGGCTAAGGTGGGGGCGGTGTTCAGGTTTCGAGTAACTGGGCAGCGTGGCTCAGTTCATGGATTTCAGGTTGCCCGCCCTTATGCGGGTATCTATTTTCTGGATTTAGTTTTGATTCTGAAGAATTGATAGCCACCGACAATCACACAAGATAATGTGGGTTGCAAATCGAATTACTATAAAATCAGATTTAATTTTTATAAATTTTTGCCATTTCAATTTTTTCGATTCGATTTCAACCGGAACGACCGTTTGCATTTATAATTATTAACAAAACACTACATTTCACTCCATTTCAATGTTCTCATTCCTCAAACCTAGACGTGTTGAACCGGTTAATAACCGGTTGGTTAATTAACCGGTTCAACCCTAACCGTAACCTAACCGCCGGAGAAGGTTACGGTTAAATCGGAAAAACAAGCGGTTAACCGCCGATTTTTATTAAAAAAAAAAAGAAAGCAGTCTATAAACTAAACTTGTCGATCGACTGAACCTCTGTCGATCGACAACAAAGTAGCCGATCCAACTGCAAAGCAGCCGATCAATTGATCGACTGCATAACCGGGCGGTTAAACAGCAGACGATTTTTTTTTTCTTTTTAAAAAATCTGGTTAACCGACGGTTACGGTTAGCCGGCCAGGTTAACCGTAACCTAACCGCCGGCGATCGGTTGATGGTTAAGGTTTTAATCGTGACCATCGGTCAATGATTAACCATAATCGGTCAACCATTATTAACCGACGGTTAACCGGTTAACCGAAACCAGATCAACATGTCCAACCCATATACCAACCATCCCTGAATAATTTCATGTTGAGTTTGGCACGTGTCCAGCAATCCCATACTCCGTTTCATGTTGATTTTACTATCTGGGCTTGCTAAATTTATCCCCATTTCATGCCATTTTAGCTCACTGGTCACTGCATTCAGCTATGGCGTCCTTCTCACAGCCCCTCTCTCTCTCTTCTGCTTCTCTCTCCACTCTCAGAAAGTCCCTTTATGCTTCTAATGCCAATTCCAAAACCTCTTCATTCTCATTCCTAAGCCCCCTCCCCCCAATCCCTAACCCTAGCTCCAAATCTCAAGCCCCTAACGTCTTCCCCGCCCCACTCGACCGCCGTCGCCGCCACCAACACGGCCGCCATCCTCCGTCTCGCCTCAAAAACGGAGAAACCCTGTACGGCATCTTCCTCCTCACCTTCTCCCCAACAATCGCCGAGATTGCGGGCCACGCTGGCTACGATTTCGCCGTCGTCGACATGGAGCACGGCCACGGAGGGATCTCCTCCGCCCTTCCCTGCCTCCACGCCCTCGCCGCCACCAACACGGCCGCCATCCTCCGTCTCCCCGAGTCCTCTGCCGCCTGGGCCAAAAAGGCCTTAGATCTCGGCCCGCAGGGAATCATGTTCCCCATGATCGACAACCCGAAACTGGCCCGAAAGGCCGTCTCCTACTGCCGGTTCCCGCCCAACGGCGTCCGCGGGTCGGCCCACACAATCATCCGGGCCTCCGATTATGGTATCGACGAGGGGTACTTGAGTAATTACGAGGAGGAGCTGCTGATCATGTGCCAGGTGGAGTCCGAGGAGGGAGTTAAGAAAATCGACGAGATCTCGAGCGTTGATGGGGTCGACTGCGTGCAAATGGGGCCGACGGATTTGAGCGCAAGCATGGGGTACCTGTGGGACCCGGGGCACAAGAAGGTGAAGGAGGCGTTGCGTGGGGCGGAGAAGGCGGTGCTGAAAGGGGGCGAGGCGTATCTGTCTGGATTCGCGATGCCGCACGACGGGGCGGCAGAGCTGCGGCGGAGAGGGTACCATATGGTGGCTGGAGCGGTGGATATAGGGCTGTTTAGAAATGCGGCGGTGGAGGATGTGAGAAAATTCAAGGTGAGATTAGAGGAGGAACAAGAGTCTGATGAAGAGAAGGAGAATGGTAAGGTTCCTGCTGAGGAGAAATACTGGAGTGAGTGAGTGAATGAAATTTTGTACACTTTTTTATAATACAATTCTTTGGGAAATAAAAGAGACTGCTGCCTTTAAGTTGGGTTTCCAAATAAGTTTCTTTTGTGTGTGATCGATTAATCTTGTATTGAATTCAGTCTATATGGTCTGGTTTTGGGGTACTTGCTGGTTAATGGTAATGAAATGAAAAGTACTCATTAGCCCCAAGGACTCGCCTGGGTTTTGCCACATAGCAAACAAAAACATGAACGTCTTCTGATGATCTTTGTTGCAGGCGAAGTTTCATAATAGTTTCGATGAAGTCCTCAAAACTATTAATACCCCCAGGGTCCACCCAAGTAGAACAGTGTCGTTTTGATGTGCGTAGAAGGCGCCCAATCCTTGTGTGTATAGAAGGCGCGGGCTGTACTCTTTTTCATTCGAATTAGAAGGATAATAAGTTACAAATATTGTTATCCTTTCAGATCTAAATTCCATTTTTCTTCATGGTAATTAGCATGTTTTTCTGTACCAGCTTCTACATTTTGATGAGAATATCTTAATTCAGTCTAATTTGTCATGCAAAATTCAAGGATTTCAGCTTGGCCTACTTTGAGTGCAGAGATAGGTTCGAAGCAGATCCAAAGTCGAGATGATGATCCCTTGTTTCTGCATGGCTCAGATCATCTGGATATGATATTAGTCATTCATCTATTAATTGGTTCAAATTTTTTAGCATGGAAGAGATCAGTAATTGCGTTAGGATGTAAGACAAAGCTAGATTTTATAAATGGTACGGTGAAAGTTCTAGTTCTAAACAATTCTGATTATGATAAATGGAAAGAAAAGGCAGTTTGGATGCAGATTTCCTCGAGGCTTTGTTTTTTACTCATTCAGTCGATGTAAAACTCTTTTTTACCCACAAAAACTCTTTTTTACCCACAAGTGAACAAAACATCTTTTCTACCCATTTTCAATAGGAAAAGATTAAAAGATCCTCACTTTGGTTGAAGAGATTAAAGAGGATAAAATTTCCCACACGTTTTATTATCGTTCATATGTTTAACTCGTCCAATTTTTTAAAAAAATCGGCGATTTCGAGAATCAAGATTATATTTCTCCGTATGCACAATGTAAGTTTTTCAGTTTTGTATTTGAAATTTATTACCATTTGGCCTTACAATAATTTTCAGGGGTTTTCTGTTTATCTGCTATGCTACAGTATTTATCTGCATTTTGAAGGTAGAAATGTAATTCGGGTAGAGCAGTATCATTTGCACTGGTCGACCCTAACATGACCTCTCGACCCAAACATTGGTAACTACTCGACCCAAATTTATTTATAATACTACTCGAACCAAATATCAAAAAATATTGCTCGACCCTAACATGACCTATCGACCAAAACATTATTTACTCGCCCAACTTATTTATACTACTCAAACCAAATATAGAAAATATTGGTCAACCCTAACATTACCTCTTGTTTACTACTCGTCCAAATTTGTTTATTGTACTTGAACTAAACTTAAAAAAATATTGCTGGATCCAAACATAAACTCTCGCCCCCAACATTATTTAGTACTCGACCCAAACGTTTTATACTACTCGAACCAAACATAAAAAAAAATGCTCGACCCTAACATAAACTCTCGCCCTAAATATTATTTAGTACTCGACCCAAACGTTTTTATACTACTCGAATCAAACATAAAAAATATTGCTCGACCCTAACATGACCTCTCGCCCCAAATATTATTTACTACTCGACCCAAACCTATTTATACTAATCGATCCAAACATAACCTCTAGCCCTAAACCTTATTTACTACCCGGCCCAAACTTTTTTGTACTACTCGAACCAAACATAAAAAAAATAATATTCGGTTAACCTCCCCCCAAGCCCATATATTTACACCTCTCGCCCCGAATACATATACCTTTATAATTACCTATAAATAATGATGATTTTGATTTGTAACAAATATCATGACAGATGGAGGATGTAAAGTTAACTATTGTGCATCGTGGTTATTGGGATAAAAAAGATTACATGCTTGGGGAAGAGACGATCACTTACGCATTATTACATGATATGAGTTATGATGCATTTTTGGATGTGATTCACTCGGCAGTGAGGGGTGATAGGAGAACAACTGAGTATTCATTGCATTGTTTGATGGCGAATGACGAAGGAGAAGTTCAGAAAATTGTTATATCGTCAAGTCGTGATCTATAACGTGTCGTGATGCAAACTCGTAAAGTTATGCCACCGTAGAACCAAAACAACAAGCATTTGATTGCGGCATAATTTTCGGCGATGGAAGCTCTAGTTTTCCGCAAGAGAGGGGTGGAACTGTGGGCAGTCAAACTCTGTTTGGCTACGATAATATAACGGGAGTGGCCAATCTATTTCCATTCGACTACAATTCAACACAACAAGTGAGTGAAACCTGTAATGCTTCCGAACATGCACATATTTTACCAACTCCTATGTCGGATATCGCGGTTCGAGTAAAACGACTTATGAAACTTTTGGTGTCGGAAGTCCTCGCATGAGTGTCCAAAATCATGAAATTCACTACGGCAGAGTACTCGAAGAGTCTGATGAAGATGAGGGAGATGCAGAATATGTTGACTATGAAGAGGATGGTGAAAATGAGGCCGATGGTTGCACAGAAAGTGATGAACATGAAGTGGGAAATGAAGATGGTGATATTGACTTCGATTCTGAGGTATTACAAAAGTTAATATATGATGAACTGCTATGGGAAGTTGATGACTACTTCGTTGAAGAGACCATTAATCATAGTGAGAGCGATAATTCGATACCTACAGATGTTGAAATTGAAGATAATTCGGATAATAGAACTTTCTATCATACTGGGCAAAGAGTGCGAAGGCTACCTCCATTATTTAATAATCAGGGGGACATCCATGCCGAGTCAAGGTCAAGTACTTGGATAATTCCTGGAGCGTCATTTAATAACAATGATTTCGATATCTAATTTGAGCAGGAGAATGGTTATCATGAGAATGTTGATCGTGACCTTTATGTTGACGTAACCTTTTAGAATAAATCTGATTTGGAAGTTGCGGCTGGAGTGTATAATGCAACACAAAAATATGCTTATCGAGTGAAGGCATCCTGTACACACACTACAAAAAAATTCGGCATTACTGGCGGATTTCCTGGCGGCCAAAAAGCCACCAGGAATGCTGGCGGATATGCTGGCGGTCATGGCCGCCAGCATAAGGACCCGTCAGCATGCCGTCAGAGTTGAGGCGGGAACTTA
>BMAC01000186.1:1139896-1187221 GCA_014905375.1 Phtheirospermum japonicum
CAATCAATTTCTAATTTAGTATAAGTTGTTAAAGATCTTCCTTTAAAACCCTTAAACTAATGTTAAGTACTTATGTTGACTTATTCAAATAAGTTGACTTTAATTTTCCATCCATTTTACTAATTTCAAATAATTAAGTTTTTAATAAGTTAATTAGTTTTAAATTGATCGTTTTTAATATAAGTTTTAATTTCCTTAAATGTTTTAATTTTTTAAATCTTAATTTTCAATTTCAATCTTAGTTATAGAAACCGAAAAATGATTATCGCTTTCTAGGGTTAAATTAGTTTAAGTAAAACCAACGATAAGAACGATAAAGAAAACCGAAAGCCGATCACATCCATCCTCGAGTCTGGCGGCAAAAGCCGTCAAGGAAACCGCCGGCATTCCTGGCGGGTTATATTTCCCGTTAGGATACAACAATCCTGACCGCAAAAATACTGGCGGCCATTATCCGTCAGGAGGCCGTCAGTATTTGATATACTGACGGAATCCTGACGGATTTGGCCGTCAGTATCGCCGGATTTTTTTGTAGTGACAAAGGTATTATACCATATGCAAGTATCAAGGTTGCGAGTTTATATTACGTGCATACTTAAAAGCAGGAGGTATTTGGAAGGTGACAAGATTTAACCCTGAGCTTACTTGTCAGTTTTCGAGTATAAGTGCACCAAGACATTTTCCTTCTAGAATTATCGATGCGCTCTATGCACCTAGATTACTCAGGGAAGGTCGGTTGCTTTGGGCTAAAGAAATTCAAGATGATATAACGACTGAGCACGGGATAAATATCCTGTATAATAAGGCATTGAAAGCTCATCATTTGGCTCATGCAATGATATATGGCGATCACCAACATTCTTGGAATGTTGTCTCTACATGCTTCGACAAGAGAATCCTGGCTCTGTGACCAGTTTGGAGACTGATGACGATGATACATTTAAGTACACTTTTGTAGCCTTAACTGCATCTATTTTCGCATTCAAAGAATGTTGCAGATCTGTTATTGTTGTTAATGGTACACATTTGAAAGGGAAATATAAGGATATTGTGTTTTTTGCTGCAACTAAAGATGGAAACGAGCAGATAGTTCCACTTGCTATTGGTATTGGTGATATAGAGAATGATGCGTCATTGTGTTGGTTTATGAGGCAATTGCATGATACTTTTGGGTGTCCGCAGGACTTGGTGATCGTTTCAGACGCTCACAAAATTATAAAAAATGCAATTAGAGATATGCATCCCCCGACAGTGCATCATGGTTTGTGTGCTTTCCACCTCCAGATGAACATGCGTCGTTACTGATCTGAAGTTGATCTTTTATTCAAGAGAGCAACATACATATAGAGAGTCGGGGGAAAATCTCATTTTTGGTCCATTATGTTGGCCACTTTCCACAAAAGATACGTGATGTTGGCCAGCATCAAATCACATCTTCTAATTTGGCAAATTCTTCAAATAAGGTCCATTTTTTATCACGTTCGGGCTCAAATGCTGACATGGCATAATTATTTGATTTCTTATCATTTATCATTTAATTTTAAATATTAAATAGATGTAAAAAGTCAATTTTGCCCTTCCTTCACATTATTCTCTTCCCCAATTCCTCTGCACCGGCGCGTCGCACTAAAATCACCCATCTCCGCCGCCGCCGCCTCTATAACCATCTGCCTGGTTCTGATTCTTCTCCGCCTCCAGCTCCTTGCAAACATCCGATTAGTGCCTGTTGTAGTCACGCGCCGACAGGTCTTCTCCGACCTCGGCAGAGCCGCCATGTAGAAAGAGACCGATTTTCTTGATTTCAACTTTTTCCGGCCCTGGCTCTTCTTCTTCACAATCTGAGTGCTATGACATCTGCTTGATTGTTAGAGTTTTTAGTCTCCGCCTCCATCACAATCCTGCAAAAAAATATCGCTACTTTTCCAACAATTATTATTCTTTATACAGATGTTAGGGCTGAAATGTAAAAAAGGGGAGAACCTGATTCGTGGCTCTGAAAATACCGACAGGTTTTATGCTGGTTGCCCATCAATCTTTTAGCCTGTTACATTAATAATGGCATCATAGCACGGCTTTGTGCTTTCGAATGGGTGTTTTGGTGTCCGTTTGTCTAATTCTCACAAACCCGCCTCCAAACGCCATTACATTTGTTAATTATAGTTCTAGATCTTCAATTAGGATTATATAGGTTGGAGTAAATTATCTTGTTATCGAGACGAATCATACAAAATTGGGCGAGCCTTTTATTGATATGTTCGTATAACTCAACATGAGAATTATTGTCGCTAGATAAAGCCTCATTTCGTTGAGATAACTGATCTCCGAGAGGCCTTCGTTCTCATATCCTATCGCCTTGTGTAGCAGGTTGTTCTGCTATTATCTCTTAGGACTTGCCATGAGAAATACATTCCTATTTATTTTTCGTATTCTCTTAAAAAAATTGTTTAATTTATTATTTTGTATTCTGTGCAGTTCAATTATAAAGGTTTTATTTTTATTATCATTTAATTTGCAAATGAAAAAAATAAATTTGAGTGCTATTATTAGGCTGCATCCAAAAAAGAAAGAAAGAAATAAAGGAAAAGATCTAAATAGGAAGGGCAAAAATAAATTCTTTCCTCCATTTAATATTTAAAATTAAAATAAAATTGATAAGAAATTAAATAATCATGCCACGTCAGCATTTGGGCCTGAACGTGATAAGAACTGACCTTATTTGATGAATTTTCCAACTTAGGAGATGTGATTTGATGCTGGCCAACATCACGTACCTTTTTTGGAAAGTGGCTAACATAATGGACCAAAAATATAATTTTCCCGAGAGTCGGTTTATGATGCATCTATGAAAAGCATAAAAGAGAAAGACCCACTAGCCTGGTGGAAGCTTGTTTGTGCAAAGCCCAGCAAGTGGCACATGTTCATTATCCAGCTCGTCATTACGGGTTCATGATGTCAAATATTGCTGAGAACTTGAATTCCAAATTACTATGGGCAAAAAAACTACCGGTGTATTCCATGCTTAAAGTTGTACGTAATATTCTGCAGGTTTGGTTTAACCAAAGACGAGATGCAGCAGAGAAGACTGACAACGAACTATCACCAGTAGTTGCAATAAAGTTACTGGAATTGAGGGATTTTGGACAACGTATGCGGGTGTCTACGATTAGTACAACTCAATTTAATGTGAAAGATGCGGCTCGCTCATACATCGTTGATTTACGACAGCGAACTTGCACGTGTCTGTATTCCAACACGACTTGATCCCATGTGCGCATTTCTTGAAAGCCATTTGGTAATATTCTTTCTAGTAAATATTTTACATTTTTTTACTTACCAAAATTCTTTAAACACGAACCTCCTTTTTTTTTTGTAATGAGGCAAACCAATCTGTTTTTGGGTATGTTCACGAGTAATACAAATCAAGCACTCTACGTAAGTTATATTCTTTGATATTGATGCTAGTGCCACACCCATGTGATTGGTTTGTCCCAACCTCTGTCCGACAACATATTGTACTTCCACCGAAAAATCCATGACAGGGTGGACGTCCTAAAGTGACAAAATATCCATCTGCTCGTGAGCGTACAACACGCCGCCGCAAGCAAACATGTTCTAGGTGCAAAGGGACAGATCATAATCGTGCTACTTGCACTTACAGGAATCCTGTAGAATTGCCACTACCAAGTGGCACATCTCACCTTGAACGTCGTCCCATAAGGTGTGGTAATTGTGGCGAAAATGGAAATCGGCGTAATAGATGTCCAATTCAAGTATTCAATCATTACAGTGGCAATTAGTTTAATTTATGCGAGATTAATATGTACTTTATTGCCTGAAACAATATTTGTTTTAGTGTTATTATTATATTATTTGTGCATGGGACATTAATATTGTATTTTTTTTGGTTATGTTATATATCTAACATTTTTTGATAGGAGATTACATATAATTAAACTAAAGAGGAAAGAGAAGTCTAAACCTCCAAAATATAAATTAATGATTAAATAATTTGTGGGGAGTTGTAGAAATAGTTTGGGGCGAGTAGTGTTATTTTTTTCTAGCCGTATATTTCAAGTTTAGTTGAATATTAGTGTTATTTAATTTATATTTTCTACCTTTTAGTAGTTAATAATAGATTCATAATCAAATACAATAATAATAATATACAACAACCATAATATAAAATACAAACATAACACTCGAGCAACAAACGCACGACCTACAGTAGAAGACACTGACATTCTTCACACCGATAATAACAGTAAAATCCCACTACTTGTTGCATTTGGTCCTTGTCTGTGAAATCCCTTCGCCACGTGAGTAATTGAATATTGGTCGTTGAGGCATATGTGATTTCGGAATCAAGCTTGGTCGTTGCATAGCTATTGTGCCCATCCCTTTCAGAAATAGTGGCTCTTGTTCCATTCTGTAAATTGCTGATAATTCAGGATCAACCTAGTTAGAAAGAAATTGCTTGTTAATTATGAATTTAGGAATAAACTGTTAACAACACAAAGTTGAATACATACATGTGCGAAACCCATCCATTGTTTCTCGGTTGCATGCACAACTTTTAATTCACGATCTCAAGTGACACCCGGGGTTTGAATGATTTGCTTGAAGAAGGTATAATGATATTTAAGGTGTTTGACACGTTGACTAACCTCGTTGTAATTTAGATTAACCGAGAATTGTGAAATGACAACAAATCTCGCAGCCAATATGACATAAGTGTTGTTATCGTCATCAATGAACCAGTTATTAGTATTGTACTGGTTCACGAGACATTCAATAAGCAAAGTGTCCATTGGAAGAGTTCACTTGGTCTTATTTTCATTGTAAAGTATGGTTTGAAGACCCACACTTATATTTTCGTGGGAATTGGATGAAGTGATGACTTCCAATGTGTTTCAATACATATTTATAGCAAGAATAGACTATCTTGTGTTGAACATGTCAATGCCAATGTTGTGGTCAATCTCACTGTAGTGGTCATAGTTACTGTACATGGTCAGTGTTGTTGTAGTGGTCAATTTCACTGTAGTTGTCATAGTTACTGCACATGGCCAGTGTTGCAGCAAAAGTTGGACAAACAGATTAATTTAAGTGTGGTCGTGTTCACCACTAAAGTTGAAAATATATTTTATCTAATATCGACTACACCAATAAACAAATAAATAATATGATAAATATTACAAATTAAATATTACATAAAATAGAAAAATTACATTAAAATCCAAAGTCAATATAAAAAATTCAAATACTAAATAATTTAAAAATAAATTAAAACATTATAAATACGATAGTTTAATTTCTATTTAATTTATTTTTAGAGGATGACACTTCAAATGTTTGGGATGAGTGGAGTGGGTATTTGGGTCGATGTATGTAAATAATTTGGGGCGAGTAGTGTTGTTCGAGTCGAGTAGTTTATTTTCTATTTAATTTAATTTTAGAGGATGACACTTCAAATGTTTGGGATGAGTGGAGTGAGTATTGAGTCAAACTAATTGCTCATTCAAAATAGATTTCAGTTAAACAGTGCACGTCTATTTTTAAAAGGTTTTAAATTTTGAAAGCAAGTTCGCCCGCAAGAGAACGGGGTCACTGTAGACTGGCAAGTTAAATCGAGTCGAATTCTCAAGGAGTGAAAATACGGGGTCGACGATGTTTATTATATCGAACTTCACAAATTCTAATTCTAAACACGCAAACAAAAGAGATTTTTGATTTTGATAAGCAAACTATGATTTAAAACTAATCTTGTAAAGAGAGTGTCAATCTTCATGCAAGAATGTAACTAACAATTATAAAAACATAAGTAATGATTTAAACTGAATTTAGAAACTATTTGAATACTTAACAAGAGAGATTAACTAAACATTATCATTCAAACATATTAACGAACACCTGGAAAGCAATGACGAACTATACTTTTATTGAGAACAATTATCAATCTAAGAACTATAGGAATGCAAGGAAAATGGATCAACCGAATTATTCAACACAAAGCCTGAACATGCAAACAAGTTCATGTAATCTCATTCAACAACAGATTCAAAACGTATTCAAACTGTTCCAACACCAAATATCCCAACAAGAAATATCCAACCAATAGATTAACGACTACAAAACAAAAATAGAGTTTATATTAATTTGAAACGAGCGAATGATTAATTCGAAAGATGAATGCTATGCAAACTCCAGCGATTCTGGAGAGATTATCTTCTATGCTATGAATCCGAAAGTTTGTCACGAACTCCGAACTATTATTTTCTTCAAGATGAAAATGTTATGCGAACAAAATCATGATCGAACTCGAATGGAATTGTCGTGAGGGCTCTAGGGTCTCGTTCTCTTAATGATCACTTGTAGGTCAGGCTCTTGCCCTCTTTGTAGCCTCCAAACCCCCCCTTTTGCCCGCGTAACTGAAAAATCTTTTGAAAATCAAATTTGTAATGCTCGCGTCCGGCCGGATGGTCTGAAGAATCTGACCGGATGGGATCTTTGTCAGCCAATCCGGTCGGATGTTAGATCCATCGGACCGGATGTGAGTCCAGTAGTCTAATCCGGTCGAGACATCCGACCGATGTGGGTTTAGAGGAGCAATCCGTTCGGATGTCAGATCCATCTGACCGGATGAGTGTCCTTTTAGCTATTTCTTGGCGCTGACTTTCTCGTCCTTGTCTCTCGATTCTCGTAACGGTTTACAAGCTTTATCCTCTTGAATTCCCAAACTTGTCAAGCACTCTAACTGCATGAGAAAACACAGAAGTCATCTCAAAGGGACCAATTAACGATCGGAAAATTGGAAAGTTAAGTAAAAAGCTAGAATGTAAAATTATGAAAAATAGCCTAATCTTAACCCGAAAAAGATAACAAAACGACTCAAACATGACTCAAAACTTATAAAAACTCGTAACAAATATGTATGAATCAACCACCCCACACTTTATTGGTTTGTTCGTCCTCGAACAAACGAAAGAATCAAAACCACGTAAGTATGAAAGTAACTAGATCAAAGATTCATGATGTGCACACAATATAGTTTTGCAAATATAAACACTTTTGTTGAAAGCTTTTAAGCTAAGCTCGTGTTACCTTTTTGCTTTGAAATCAAAAGAATGCATCCTCACAAAAGGAAAATATATAATGGTGCACTCATTTGCTCGTGTTTTCCAAAAGGTAAGTATATACGCTCGGACCAACAAAAAGAATGTATTCAACGACTCGTGAGAACTGAAAACTCTTATATTGCATATATGTGCACATTTGGTCAAGAATCGGATGAGGACTTCTAGGGTTGTAACGTATGCTCTTTGGTAGGGTATGTCATATATAAAGACGTGTGGGCAACTTGCGAGCAAACGCAATCATTAACTCACTCAATCAAAAATTCTAAGCATAGAGCATAGTTTTTGCTCCTCATTCTTACCAAAACAGCCATATATCACTATTCTTAGCCTTTTATAACTAAGACTATTTCTCACCCAAAACCCGAATTAACACGCTTGATCCTAAGGAACATGAGCGTTAGTTCCTTCTATACTCGTCCGCCTTTATAAGTAGGATTTATTCTTAAAATCTAGATGCCCTTATGAACTTAAGCACCCTTAAATTATTATTATTACTTTTTTAGTCCACTAATTCCCACCCTGCAATCATATCTCAATAGACCAATGAAAAATAAACTCTCATCTCACAACCTTAAGCGAAATAAGAGCTACAATTATGCTCGTGGATAACAAAGAGACGGAATAAAGGATCAAGGGGTTCATTAGGAATTTATAGTGGTTTTTATTTCTAAATATAGCCGAAATTGGTTTTATATGTGCCTATCATTATTTCTAAAACCAAATGCACACATGCGACTTTAGAGATTTATCAAAACACTTATCGAATCAAAACTTGAAATGTTGATAAACACACAAGGCCTTACTAGGGTTTTATTCAAACTTTTGAAAACAAGTTGATCGAGTTTTAAGAGCTTCGCAAAATTGCCATTGACTAAGTGTTGTTTTAAAAAATATATATATAAGTAGTTTTGATAAAACTTTGCACTAAACAAGCTCAAAAGACTCGAACGTCAGATCACACAATACATGATTTTGACAGGCAAGCCAGTATAAACAAAAATAAGCATGAAAATGAGTTCAACGTACGTCGACACAAAACAAAGACTCAGATAAAACTATTCAACCGAAACGACTACGCATGCATAATATACGACTACCCCCTCCCACACACAAAAGGAACAGGAAGATTCGAAACAATTATCATGCGAATAGTTATTACAGACACTCACGCACACCACACATAATAGAAAAATCAAACAAAATCAAACACAAAAAATGAAAAACAAGAGTTTGGATAGAAAATGATACAACATTAGGGCTCGGGCCCGCCTAGATATCCATGTCGTCCGGAAGGGAAGATGGAAATTGCTGCTCCAATCGCACGAGGCGCCCATCTATGGAAATAAGGTAGCCGTGATTCACCTCGATTCTCCCTATCAGATGTAACAGTTGTAAATGGGTGACGGTTTTAAATAAATTTGCTGCATCGTTCGGTCGGATGTAGCCTGATATCCGATCGGATGGTGCGACAGGAAGTTCATCCGACCGGTCTCCTGCCTCAATTCGGTCGGTTGGTTCTCCAGAAGGTTTTATCCGACCGGACTCCTATATCAATCTGGTCGGATGTACTACCGGGATGGAATCTTACCAGAATCTCCTCCAATCCGACCGAATTGTCTGGAATTGCTTAATTTCATCACTCTCAAATCTATCCAATTCCAGCTTATCACACACAAAAATATGTACAAAATCAATAAAAATAAAATTAAACAAAACTAAGGACAAAACAACGGAAACTTGGGTTACCTCCCAAGAAGTGCAACTTTTAACGTCTTTTACTCGATGATACCTCGTTTGAGTCTTAAACCTTTCGAGGTGGATCGCTCAATAGCATAGCTTCACGACCTTGCTTGGGAATGGGCCCTCCGTGGTATAATTTCACACGATGCTCGTTGACTTGGAAGGTGGAATCACTTTTCTCGTCGTATAAAGTGACGACTCTGAACTCATTGATCCCCATAATCAAGTAAGGGCCGCTCCACTTGGACCTGAGCTTTTCGGGAAAAAGTTTGAAATGAGAGTTGAAAAGTAAAGCCAATTTCCCCACTTCCAAGTCTTTCGGAATGAGCTTCTTGTCATGATATTTCTTCATCTTTTGCTTGCTCGTCCATGCCATCTCACAAGAGTTGATACGGATCTCCTCATCTTTAATTACAAATAGATCGACCATCCCCTCCGCATTTGGATCAAATTTGTCATCCTTGATGTTCTCTTCTTCTAACGGCACGACACCGTAGAACTCCCTCACGCATTGGTCCACAGAATCGAGACAAGAGGAATCGGGACCCGAAGAGGTGATGGAGCGTTTTGGGTGTCTCTGAGTGAGAATGTCACTGACTCGCCAAAAATGGATAATGTTATTTTGCCATGACGCACGTCAATCATGGTGTATGAGGTTGCCATGAATGGTCGACCCAAGAGAATAGTATGCTCCTTGCTTGCTTTGGCCACTACTCCGACGTCTAGTATCACAAAATCCACGGGGATTACTAATGAGCCGACTTCTACCAATACATCTTCAACCACTCCCAACGGATATCTTATCGAGCAGTCTGCTAGTTGAAGTTGCATGCTTGTTGTCTTCATCTCCTCAAATCGAGTTGTTTGTATAGGGCGTAGGGAATCAAGTTGATCCCTGCCCCTAGATCGAGCATTCCTCGTGCCTTTTGCCCATCCTCTAGAGTTATCGTGATGGAAAAACTCCCAGGATCACTCACTTTTGGTGGTAGTGGTTGGTGGCATATGGTACTCACTTCCTTTGTCAACATAATTCTCTCGTGTTCTTCCAATCGTCTCTCTTTTTATGCGAGCTCCTTGAAAAACTTTACGTATGCCGGTATTACTTTGATCACATCAAGAAGTGGAAGGTTGAAGTCCACGTTCTTAAACATGTTATAGAGCTCCATGAACTTCTTATTTTCTCTTTCCAGTTGAAGATGATTCGGAAACAGCACAGCGTCTCGAATGACTGGTTGCGGATTGAAATGGATGGAATTGCCTTGCTCATCAGTTGCATCCGACTGGATATCATGTTTCGTCTGATCGGATGGAGATATTGTTTTGCTGTACGACCAGTTTTGCTCATCCGTTTGGTCGGATGGGGTTATTACTTTGCTATATGACCGGTTCTGCTCGTCCATCCGGTCGGATGAATCTACTATTTTTCTATCTGACCAGATTTGCTCGTCCATCCAGTCAAATGTTTCCTTTGTTTTCCCAATCCGTCCGGACTCTTGTTTCATCTAGTCGGATGTCTTGGCTGAGCCTTCTTTGCTTGAATTGGCTTTCTTGGATGGAGAAGTCCCGGTGATAGAACCTGGAACATATCTGTTTTGGGACTTATGAATTACTTCGATCGACGCCTTTTTGCCGTTCAAGTGTGTCTCATCAGCGCTTGCTTCCTTTTCTTTCAAATTCGGCTCGTTCTCAACCTCTTCTTCCTCCAAATCTTTGACCCCATTATCAACTTCCTTTCCTCCTCAGTGTACATGTATTGCCATTGCTTGTTCTGGTTAACTAGGCAGCCTGGGGTTGGTCCCGAGCTTTGCTAAGGTCTTGGGTATCTGTTCTATCATCATCTCTAACTTGTCCATTTATTTCTTGTTGCGATTGTTTTCTTCTATGGTGCGGAGAGTCTCTTCTTGGTTGCGTAGAGTCTCAAATTCTTGTCGTTGTCGCCACAACCGCAATTCTTCATCAGAATTCAATGGAGGTGGAGCTTGTTGTTGTTGTTGTTGTGGAGCCTGGTAWTGTTGTTGGCCTGAGTTATTTTGCCCTTGCGYAGGGCGCTGTTGATAATTTCCTTGGCCTTTATTCAGGTAGGAGTTGTAATTACTCGGAATAATTACCCGGACCTCCTTGATTTATGTTTGGGGGAGGTGGTGCTAGGTACTAAGGATCTTTTTGTTTAGGCATTGGCACGTAATTGGGACTTCCCAGGCCGTACTTGAAGTTCAAATGATCTCGGGAATTAGGATTGTATGTGTTCGAGTAAGGGTCGTAGTTTTTGGTGAACTTTTGGCCCGATTTGTTGTTGGGCTGAAAATTCTGAACTGCGTTCACCTCCTCTTTGTCAAAAATCACTTGACATGCATTTGCTCCATGTCCGAAAATGCTCCAAAAATCCCACACAATTCGTGTGACTCCTCCTCCTCTCGCTTCATCATACTTCTCAAATAGGCGACTTGCTTCGTGAGTTCCTCGATCTTGTTATTCTCCTCTCGAGAAGTTGAGACCTCATTTAATTTGACCTTCTTAGGCCAGGAGCTTGTCTGCTGCTACTTCTCACCCATGAGCTCAAATAGATCCCACTTAAGTCTCCAAAATCACCGGCTTTTGCTTCCACTTGTTGCTTATTGCTTGGCAACAACCCCTTACAGAAATAGTTATTAACCATTTCGGGACTGTTGTTGTGATGCGGGCATGCATGGAGGATTCCCTTGTAGTGTTCCCACACCTCATGGAACGATTCCCCGTCCATTTGCTCGAAGTTGGTGATTTCCCTCCTCAACTTCGCCGTCATTTGGACCGAGTAAAACCTGCCCACAAATTTCTTGTAAACCAGATCCCAATTGGTTAGGGAGTTAGGTTGCAATGATAGAAGCCACCAATTTGCCTTTTCTTTTAGGATACTCGGGAAACACCTCATTCTAAGCTGCCCTTCAGTTAGTCCCCAAGTTGGAATTCTGGACACTACCGCGTAGAATTTTCAAATGAAACTGAGCGGGTTTGGCATGCCGTAGAAAACTGGTAACTGTCTAACATGATTGGACTTCAAATCATAGTCTCGGGTCACGGTGCCTAAGACTAATGACTCGGTTCTCGCTCCCAGTTCTTGTATTCTTGGTTCTGCTGGTTGTTTCAGGGCTGGGGCCCACCGTTAACAATGTAGTTGTACTCGACCTCTTGATTTGCCCAAGAAATGAAGGCTCGAGCTTCTTCTCGGTTCTTGAAGTGTTGTGGAATTTGGTCAATTGGAATTTTTGGCATCATGAATCGGCGATTGTCTTGGGGCTGGGCCCCCTTGTTGTTTGCATCTTCGAGGATCTCGGGCCCTCTCTGTTCCTCGTCCTAGTTGTGCTCTAGGTTCTCGATAAGAGCAAACAACCGTGGGTCTTCGTCCTGGACGTCTCTCACGTGCATGTCATCGTCGGGTGGCACACCATATGGTTGATCACGAGGTGGAGTGAGCTTTTTGTGTCCTCTCCCTCAGCCACCATTTGTTCCTCCTCTTCCTCCGGTTCCTTGGCTGCCATAATATGGAATGTTTGACATGGTACCTGGGGTTACTCCGGATGGATTCCCTTCGGGGGAAAGAAAGAGTCGTCTCAGTCTCCCTACTCATTATATGTTTTTAATGAATGGGGCAAGCTCACCTTTAAGGCCTCTACGACCGTGCATCAACAATAAACAACATCAACGCATCGAGTGACAAACCAAGAACAATTGTACATAATACCCAACATAAAATTAACACAAATAAACGTCGTCAATGCCTTTGCCACTCCTCGACAATGGCGCCAAATTTTGGTCGAACTAATTGCTCTTTCAAAATATATTTTAGTTAAATAGTGCGTGTCTACTATTAAAAGGTTTTATGTTTTGAAAGTAAGTTCGCTCGCAAGAGAAGGGGTCACTGTAGACTAGCATGTTAAACCGAGTTGAATTCTCAAGGAGTGGAAATACGGGGTTGACGATGTTTATTATATCGAACTTTAGAAATTCTAGTTCTAAACACGCGAACAAAAGGGAATTTTGATTTTGATAAGCAAACTATGAATAAAAACTAATCTTGTAAAGAGAGTGTCAATCTCCATGGAAGAGTGTAATTAATAATTATGAAAACATAAGCAACAATTAAAAATGAATTTAAAAACTATTTGAATACTTAACAAGAGAGCTTAACTAAACATTATCATTCAAATATATTATCGAACACTTGGAAAGAAATGACAAACTATACTTTTATTGAGAACAATTATCAATCTAAGAACCATAGGAATGCAAGGAAAATGGATCAACTGAATTATTCAACACAAAACCTGAACATGCAAACAAAGTCAAGTAATCTCAAAACGTATTTAAACTGTTCCAACACCAAATATCCCAGCAAGAAATATCCAACCTATATATTAACGACTAAAAATGAAAATAAAGTTTAAGAGAATACTAATTTGAAATGAGCGAATGATTAATTCGAAAGATGAATGCTATTCCAACTCCAGCGATTCCGAAGAGATTATCTTCTATGCTATGAATCCGGAAGTTTTTAACGAACTCCGAATTACTGCGTCTTCAAGATGAAAATGCTATGCGAACAAAATCCTGATCGAAATCGAATGGAATTTCCGTGAGGGCTCTAGGGTCTCGTTCTCTCAATGATCATTCGTAGGTCAGGCTCTTGCCCTCTTTGTATCCTTAAAACCTCCCTCCTTTGCCTGCGTAACTGAATAATCTTTTAAAAATCAAATTTGTAACGCTCGCGTCCGGCCGGTCTGAAGAATCTGACCGGATGAGATCTTTGTCAGCCAATCCGGTTGGATCTTAGATCCATCCGACTGGATATGAGTCCAGTAGGCTAATTCGGTTGAGACATCCAACCTGTGTGGGTTTAGAGGAGCAATCCGATCGGATGTCAGATCCATCGGAGCGGGTGAGTGTCCTTTTCCCCAAGATCCTCTATGTAATTATGCTGGTTTAAGAATATACCATGATCATTTTAAATCACCTGAATTCCCAAGAAATAATATAATGAGCCTAAATTCTTCATGAATAAGTTATGATTCATGGTAGATATAACAACATTCAACTCATGATCATAAAAAAGAGTGAGAATAACATCATCTACATAAACCATAATAATAATGCAAGAAGTAATAGTGTGCTTGAAATAGAGTTATGTCTTAGATTTTGCGATGCAGAAACCCATGGAGAGAAGAACACTACCAAACTTACTGGACCAGGCTCTTAAAGCTTATTTCAAACCATAGAGTGTTCTTTTGATCTTGAAAACCATATACTGAGTTTTGTGAACTTCAAAAAACCTAAGATTTGTTCCATATAAATACTACTACTAATGTCCCCATTCAAGAAATCATTATCAACATCAAGTTGCCTTATTGACCATCCTTTTATGAGAGTAAGAGAGAGAATAACTTTGATGGTTGTAGGTTTCATAACTGAGCTTAAGGTTTTGGTGTAATCAAGCCCTATAAATGTAGACTTTTGCTACTAATCTCGATTTTTATCTTGCAATTGTGCCATTTGAGTTCCTTTTCACCTTGAAAGATCATTTAGAACTAACAATCTTTCTATATGAAGGGAACCATTTCCCAAGTTCTATTCATCAGGAGTGCTTGATATTCAGCAACCATCGCATCTTTCCATTTAGAAATCAGTAGGGCTTCTTGAGCTGAGTTAGGTTACTTTGTGTGAGTTGATATCATATGTTTTAGGCTTGTGAATTTCTATTTCGATCTGGTCCACATATGATAAGTACCTTCAGCTAACAACAACTCATTGAGAATATTAGTAGAAGAAGGTATTGTTGCATGATCAATAGGTAGATTTATAGTGATGCGACCACCGTGTAAAGATGAGGGGGGAGATGGACTATGAGTGGAGCTACTTCGATTAGAAGAGCCTGACAAGAGACTTATAGGTGATTTTCTGGAGTGAGTGCAATGATTGTGTTTATGATCTTGAGTGTGTGGGGATTGAGTAGTGTGAGTTTCTGTTGTCTGAATTAGAGAAGCATTTGGTTTTAGAGAAGTTTGAGGAGTGTGAGTATCAAGATTTATAGTCATGGGAGGAGGGTGGTGAGGGATCTTATCAAACTGTAATCTTCAAATATTAAGTTTTTCTTTGTGAAGGGTAAAATGTTTATTAGAATCTGACATGTTTGGTGGTAATGATATTGTTACTAGGAAGAAGAACTTTGTAACCGTTGTTTTGAGGACTATATCCAATGAAGATAGAAGTTACACATCTTGGTTCAAGCTTATGTATGGTGTAAGGCTTATGAAGATGAAAGTAAAGTCATCCAAAGCTTTCGAAGAAAGAGTTATCTGGTTTGAGTTTGGTGATAGTTTCAAAAGGACATTTATAACTATAGAGTTATTAGGGGTTCTGTTTATCAGGTAAACTGCACTGGTAAAAACTTCATACCGATAATTGAGAGGTAAATTAGATTGGGATATGAGGGTTAAACCAATTTCAAATATGTGCCTATGTTTTCTTTCATCCACAACAATTTTCTCAGGATTATAAGGACAAGAATCATTGTACATTATCAAGAACATCCCTTAAGGTAATGAACTCTCCTCCATCATCACCCTGAAAGATTTTCATGGTGGAGTTAAACTAGTTTTGAATAAGATTTTTGAAATGAACAAAAGTTGGTTTAGTATTAGATTTTTTTTTAAAGTCAGAAAATATAATTAAAAGAGGAAAAGAGGTTTAAACATATGCGAGGTTACGACACCGATCCTTCAACTTAAAGCACCTCTTCAGGCCTTGTTAAAATCGGGGCGGACACGACTTCTTCTATTCCAAGGCTAGAAGACCACTAAAAGTCACCCAGAAGACTGAAACCATGTCAATGACCGCGCATACTTGTCAGACTTCTCGTTGATATTTGGGAGATTTGACACAATATCTCATTTCTTGCTTTCTACAAAATCATCTATCCAATGTATGTCAAGTCGYGCACTTAGGTGGAATCGGTGTCACGAGTTAGTCTGTAAAGGGCTTTTCTCATTTAGTTTAGTCAAGTTTAGTTCGAGCTTCACTTCATCCCGATCCTTGGAATAACTCAGAACTCAAGCTGCAAGTCCCATCAGAGGTAAACACACCCTTGTGGAACAAAACTTTGTAGAGGAAAGAGTACCCTCCCTACGCAAGTAGCTATATAATCGAGCAAAATTGCAAAAATCGAAAAATAAAGAACAAGCTACAACAAGCAAGTTGTGACCAAAGAAATACCATTCTCGGAGCCCTCTGTCGGGTTGAGAAGCAGCTGTCATAAACGTAGCTGGAGCTACAAATTTCAAAGTCGATAGTTTGCAAAATGGTGGACACCAAGCGATTAATGAGATTAGCGAAACACGTGTCTACCAAAGATATCATCATCCACCAGATCAATCAGAATGGTCGGCAGTGAGGAGAACCAAAAAGCACTAGGGGACTCCGACTAGAGAGAGCATCAAAAACTCGATTGCTCTCTCAAAACATGTGGTAAACCATAAACTCCATCGAGGTCATGAGAAAAATAACTCGGCACTAGCGAACAAGGAATATCCATGGCATATTAAGACAATGCTTGACAAATAAGTTGACGACATACGAGGAATCAGACTCCAGCTAAATTTGATTCCAACCCCTAGATGCGTTTTCCTCTATGGCAATCATCACAGCCTCTAACTCGGCTTCAAACATAAAACCCTGACCATAGTACCTGGAAAAAACCTATTTCACAAAACCCCAACACATGTGAAAGATGACAATCGAAACACAAACTATGGGACACCCGAGTGTGCTTTCATCACTATTCACTTAATACAACTCAAAAATAGGGGCGACCACTTCACAAGGATGAGGGTGGGCAGAGGCGCGGGCCTACCACGCACACACAACTTACATAAACATAGAAAGTCAAAAATAGAGTTGGACATCGTGCCGCAGTCCAACACCGAGGACTCTACAGTAAGTGAGCGAGTGGTGATAAGAGCTACCATGGTGGATGGAGAAACACTGTGAAAGATCGAGTTACACCAAGATTCTAAATAGTCCACACCACCGAGATGAACGCCACCTTCCAAAGGAAGAGAAGCTGAAAACTAAAACAACAACAAAAAAAATGTAGAGGCAGACGAATATTAACTGTGTCCTCGATCCACCCCCAAATAAGATGAGCAAAAGAAAAATCAGTTAGAATATGATCAACGTCTTCTGCACTTGCATAGCAAAAGAAATGGAACGACGACTCAATGAAGCCACGCCTACGAAGAACGTCAAAGACCCTAAGGCAATTAAAAATTACCTTCCGAAAATTAATAGAGCGGAGAACCAGAATATTAGAGGACCAGATCAAACTCCATCAACTAACCTTCATGAACTTCGCTCGGAGATGATCATAGACAATGATAGATAAAATATCCCCCTTCACCGAGGCCGTCCACACACGCTTATCAACTGTATTCAGAACCAAAGGCAAATGAATAATGTTAATGTCAATAAACATGGTAAAGAAGACCTCAAAAAGTTCCGGACCCCAAAAAAAAGTAATTTGCAATAGTCTGCGGGAAATATTACTTAAGGACAATAGGGATGCTAATATGGGTAGCGATGAAGTAACCAAGCCAATCATCCACTAAAAGCCCAAACAAGAGTCACTACCAGGGACCCAACGAGATTCCTCCAAGATTATCTTGGAGACATACTTCCATATAACCCCTCCCCCCACCCCCCCTCCCAAATGGAAGAAGCAATATGTGTACATGGACAACCATCTTCATAAAGAAAGCACTTACGGAGGAGACGAAAAGTCATCGTATCCTTATTAAGTACGTTATCCAAAAACTTGAGGAGGAACGCCGATTTAGACATCGTGACCAAATGAATACCAAGACAATCTTCATCACGCGGGTCACAACAGCGAGCCCAGTTTCCCGTGCATCATTTATGTTTAGAAATGTCCCTAACCAAATAAAATTTCGAATAGCTGTCTCAAGCTCGTGGAGAAGTGACATCTGCTATCTAAGAATAAGCATGGAGTGCACCGTGGTGCTAGAGATGACTGAATTAACCAAGTATATGACCCACCAATGAGAGTGAGGATCCCTTCCAATGCCCAAACTTAACGATGGTCTTATCAAAAACAGGTCAAAGGTGAATAGTACGGTGTTCACCATGAAACATTAAAACTCCAAGATAGGTAGTGGGCAAAGAACCAACCAAGAAGGAAAAAACTTAGCACACATGTCTAACCATGGCAGGAGAGACCAAAGACCCAAAATAAACCTTGGACTTCTCGGGGCTCAAAATCTGCCTGGAGCAGTCACCGTAATGATGAAAGATATCCAAAATAGCACGAGCATTAGTAGTGGACACGTGGCTCAACACCAATATGTTGCATCAAAGAGCAAATAGGTTGGGAAATAAAAAGAACAGCCCGCACGAAGCAAAGCAATCCTACCCAAATCAGAGGCGTCAAAAGGACCAGGGCGAGGACATCCTCAGCAATGAAAAAAAGAAGCGGGGAGAGTGGGTCCCTCTGGCGAACCCACCTGGTGCAATTAAAATACCCATTTCGGACTGCTATTAATGAGAATAGATATACGAGCTAAAAGAAGAACAATTTCAACCCAACCCCAAAAAATGGGAGAGAACTCGAAATGACGTAAAATGGCAAGAAGAAAGCCCAGTCAAGCGTATCGAATGATTTTTGAATATCATTCTTTAGAATCATGTTCTTACTAAAGGAACAAGAGTCAATACAGTTAAATGCCTCCGATGCCACCGTAATCGTGAATCTGCTTCCTAGAGATAAATCTAAACTATGAATTGGAGATCACATCAGTACTAACCAAACCAAGATGAGTCTCCACGATCATAGTGATCACTTTAAAAGAAAATTTATTGAGAGCAATATATGAGAAGATTTTCAACTCGGATTCCCCTTTGACCTTCGGTATAGGAACCATGAAATTAGAGTTGATATCTATAGGAAGCGACGAGGATTCGAAAAAGAAAGAGCTGCCACATAGACATCAAAACCAATAAACTCCCCACACTTAAAGACATCCAGACCGGGGGCACTACTCGAATCAAGCGTGAAGACGGCTTCATGGATCTCCACATCATTTGGGGTAACCAAAAGGAATACTGTCAATAATGGGCTGTAGAACCTCATTAATCCAGCCCAGATCTGCGAGGGACTGAGTGGCAGAGAAAAGACCTAAGAAGAAAGAAATAATTTGTGTTTGAATCGCGTCAAGGTTGTGACTAATCGAGCTGTCAACCCAAAGAGAACTTATGGAAAACTTGGTAACACGAGCTTTAATGTTGTGATGAAAGAAATAGAGTTACGGTCCCCATCGTGAGCCAATCAGCTCGGGTATTTTGTCGAAGAGTAGTTTCCTGGGCATCCAACAAAGAAGAAGAATCAGTCTGAAGTTTGATCTCGGCCTCGATGATGATTATTCCCCACTGTTTGGACATTCCATTCCCGAAGAGTACCCCAAAGATACTCTAACTTAATCTTGATGTGGGTGATAGGGTTAGTAACCTGTACGGGTTGCGCCCACGCAATCGTGATGAGATCAGAGAAGCCTGTATGAGAAGTCCAAAATTTCTGGAAATGAATGATCTGAGGCCCTGGAGTGACACCAGTGCCATTAGCACACTCCACAAGGATCGAGTGATGGTCTTAATTAGAACGTGGGAGGAGGATACCCTAGACACAATGACAAAAAATGGGCAAATTGATCGAGTAAATCGCTCGACCAAGGAGGGAAAATCGAAACTTTGTATGAAAGCTACTGACTCTCGTGAAAAACCCCACGCGAGTGTCGACCTGCGAAAAAACCCTATTAACTAAGAAATCTAAAATCCACGCAAGAGGAGAGATCTAGTGGGCTGCCACGTGTCGTTCAGGGGCACCCTGTATCGCATTAAAATCTTCAATAGTCAAGAGATGGGAGAGTTAGTGAAAATCCAAATATCTGGGATCCCATTATCCTAAGAAATTTCAGCAACTAAAGAACGACTCAAGGAATGTCAAAATGACGCGTGGGTTCCCGAGTAGGAGATCATAAGCCCAGTTATCGCAAGAAATCTGACGATGTGCCCGATAAGTCTCCTTAAGAATTAAGTGATAAGTCGTGTTTCTGATTCCCTGGATGTTCCAGAAAAAACAAAATATTAAGATCGCAGGGATGAGGTTGGAGGTTCCTCCTTTCACTTTTATCGAGTGGATGAAGATCCTCCTCGAACAACCAATAATCATCATCAAAATTATTATAATCAGACCAGGAAACTTTGGTAGTCGTAGCCATGATCCTGATGGATTGAAGACCTGTACCAACAATCTCGTAACCAAGATAGGTGTTACAAGTATCCACCTTGTCTTTGCAGAGTTGAAGCTTAGACTTTAAGGAAATGGAAGGATCAAACACCGCAAGCGTATGTGTCGAGTTTACAGAAGTTTTATAACTGAGCATGTATGAAAAATAAACTCCGACCTAAAGGTGCAGAGGGATTGTCCGATGGGTGAGACGTGGAATCCGGGTGCGTGAGAAGCTTTATTCTTTAGTAGGTATAGTCAAGTGAATCTAGTAGCATGATCTATAAAGCTAACATAATATCTGACCTTTTATGAGATAAAATAGGTGAAAGGCCCCACAAGTCACTGTGAATGAGATCAAGCACTTAATAATTATGCTCAACAAAATCAGAAAAATGAATTTTGTGCATCTTTGTTTCATACATACACTGCATAATGAACTTTCTTTATTCTTACTGAAAGGAGAATTACAATGTGCTAGAACTCTTTTGACAATATCATTGGCAGGATGTCCCATTCTATAATGCTAAAGTTCTAAATCAAAATTATTACTGATCTCAGCTAAACTGACACTTGATTGAAACTTATAAAAACCGAAGGAAGTGCTTGGATGATGTTGATTAAGAGATGACTAGGTGCGGGGAGTGAGATGGAAGCTATAGAGACCATTCTTAAAAGTGTCTTGGAGCAGTATTGTATTTTTTGTTTGATCCTTCACAAGACATAAGGATGGATGAAATTCAAAGAAGACATTATTATCATTAGCATCACTAAAGATTTAACATAATGAGCAATAAGCATACCTGAACAACTAAAAGTTTGAATGCTCTATAATTCTTGATAATTTGTGGCCATGTTCAAGTTTCAAAGTTCATAAGTAAGGTGATTAGTAGCTCCAGAATCAATATATCATAGCAGGTCTTAACCATTTTCAGAGCTTGTTGCACCAACACTAGCAACACTTTTCATATGATTGCTGGTACTGCTATTTCTTCCCTGATGAGGATCATTGTCATTGTTGTTATTGTTGTTGATGCCTTGATAACCGGAATCAAAAATGTATAGAACTTATTTGATGTGTGATTATTGTAACCATAAATCTGACATTGTGCCCTATTATTACCAAAAAGGCCTCTTCCTCTGGAACTATTTCCCCTGCCACTATTACCTTGGATTGTTGGCAGCTCTTCCTCTTCCTCTGCCACCAGATCCAGTAGATTATGTGGTGAGATTCACATTGAATTTATAGAAATCTTCATTATCATTGAAACCATCACTCCCTTCCAACATATTCTCAAAACTCAGCACAACGACATATGCCTCCACTATTGTCCACCGTTTAACTCTTGTAGAGAGTGATACAATCAAAGGATTGTATTCTTCTCTAAGGACGTTTAGTAGGTACATTATCTAATCATTTTCACTATTCTTCCTCCTATAGAACTAAACATATCACATATTGACTTAAAGTTTTAAAATACTCTCTGATTTTTAGATTTTCCTTTTGATGTATCTTTAGATGCATGGTCTTAACTCTGTTGCGGCTAGCAAAACTAGTTCTTAAACAATCAGAAATCTCTTTAGTAGTATTTAAACCAACAATAGTTGTAAGTATGTTCTCAATTAGAGAAGATAATATCCAAGAAACAATTAGCTGATCCTATTTCACCTACTTAATAAATTGAGGATCGATATTATTGCAACCTATTGTAGAGATTGAAGGTAGGTATTTGTCTGGAGTGGTCTGATCTCTAGTCAGAAATCCCTTCAAACTATATCCACGGATGGCTACGAGCACCTGTCTCCAATAGGAAAAAAATAGTCATTTAGTTTGATGCTAACATGTTGACACTGAGGATGAATAGTCTTCTCTAATGTTGGTGGGGCCGAGGCAGCTGCTAGAGTGGTTACACCAATCTCTGAGGTGTTAGTTTGATGCTAACATGTTGAATATGAAGAGCATATTAAGCAATATACACCAATCTCTGAGCAAAGATCTTTCGAAGTGCGGATAGAAAGTTGTCATTCGTTTAAGGATTGGGAGCAAAGTCTAAGTTGTAAAGACTAGAAAAAAGGGCGTGAATCATTTAGACATTGGTGAGAGACCTTTGGTCTAGTGATTTGATCTGACTACAATCGTCAAATCTGACGAGATCATTTGGTGAAGAAGTCGGGCTGCAGTAATGAAGAAGTTGTTCTTGGCTGTAGTATTATCTGCTTCAGAAGAGTCGGGAAGAAGTCGAGTGTCTCGTGAGGATCAACAAAATATGTTTTCTAGTAGTAACGAATTATAACATCAATCTATCTAATATATTCTGACTTCTAAACATAGGAGAATAATGGATTAGTAGAGGCTTGCGCCACCTTTGACACCACTCTAAACTGCCTGTCTTTATGAGTTATCTTTACAGTTTTATCTATTTACACCTTTCTGCATTTATCTAGTTGAACAATTACATCAACAAATACAAATTGTTTGATTTCAACTACGCAACAAAGTAACTTTACTCTAACTTGGTTGATTTCAAACTGGTTTGAAACTTGTGAAGTATCTAGAGGTTTTTGAAATTGCAAGTGTTTTAAAGTGTATTCACTCCTCCCTCTCCTGCTCTAGACTTTACTTGATTGTATTGGCACCAACAAAATGTTGCAATAATTCCTTTACACTTTTAGAATTTCTAAAAATTAAATAAAAACATGTATAGTTCTCATAATTTAAGAACATATGTGTATATATATATATATATAACATTTTTATTGCATAATTAATTTCCATATTGCAGTAATTCATTTGAAGCAAACAACGCAATTACTCTAAGCATAAAATGATTACAAAATTAATTAATAAAGAATGGTCAAACCACTAACATTTAAATGGCCAAGTGTCAACAATTTAAGAATATGTATTGGGGAGGGAACTCTTTTTTACATTTCATTCTTTTTTTTTCTTTTTTTCTTTTTTTTCTTTTTTGCATACGATGGATTTGTTAATTTCAAGTTTACCATTGGAGACTCGCATAGGCGGTATAGCTACATCTAAAACACCAAAAAGAAATGTGGAACAACCGCAACGCATCCGGCGGGAAAAAAAAAAAAAAAAAAAAGAAAGAGAGAAGAAAAAAGATCGTTGGATAATCTTTTCGGAGGTCGGTCGCCTGGAAAAATTGTCATTGTAAATGTAGTCATTATATTATGAATTTGGGTGTACCTTGCAGATTACACTTAATAATTTAATTTATTATCGTATCTAATTAATATATATCATTAATATAGTTAGTACATATCAACACATATAATTAATATATAACATCACAATTAATTGAAATTTTTTATATAAAATTCTAAAATGAAATAAAACCCCTAAAATTGGAATCCTAAAATGGAAAAACTAAACCCCAAAATGAAATATTAAACCCTAAACCTTAAATTTCTTTCATATAATCATATATAACTTACACATAATCACATATAACTGGTAGGATAATAGATTTCTGTCGGGACTTAAAATGGAAAAATAAACCAAAAAATAAAAAATTAAACCCTAAAAATAGAATACTAAACCCTAAAACGTAAAATTAAACTCGAAATTCTAAATTTTTATCACATGTCATCATAGACTACAAAATATTGCCAAATGTTGATAGACAGAACCGTCATCAAACCCGTCAGTAACCTGTTTATTGACAGGTTTGCTGATGGGCGCTACCCATCAGTATTTTTGACGTCAGAAAGTGTATGCTGATGGGAATATATTTTTGGCATCAGCATCAGTAAGTGTATGCTGAGGGGATTATATTTAAGTATATGCTGACAGGATTATCCTACCCATTTGGGCAGGTCTAACCCAACCCACAACCCACCAAGCATCAATTTAAATCCAACATATGATATCACATGTCATCATAGACTAAAAAATATTGCCAAATGTTGATAGACAGAACAGTCATCAAACCCGTCAGTAACCTGTTTATTGACAGGTTTGCTGATGGGCGCTACCCATCAGTAAGTGTATGCTGAGGGGATTATATTTAAGTATATGCTGACAGGATTATCCTACCCATTTGGGCAGGTCTAACCCAACCCACAACCCAGCAAGCATCAATTTAAATCCAACATATGATATGGGTGGGATTTGAACCCGCGACCTCTTGCAAATAGAGGAGCGGTGTTACCGTCTCGCCAAGACAATTACATGTAAGAGTTTATATATTTTAGAGAAGTTCTACAGTACCTTTAAGGTACCATTCCCCATGTAAATCTAACCGTTAGACCATTTCAGTTTTTATGTAGTGGAATAGATGAATAACTTTAAATACATGAGGTATGATACATTGAATGTACTTTATAATTTTCCTATATTTTATTATGTATTAGATATGTAAATAAGTTATAATTATATTTATAAATGTAGATTAACTCGTCAGCATTTGCTGATCGATTTCTGTCCGTCAGCATTTGTCAATTTTTTTAGTGATATATAACTGACATATATCATCACGTACAATTGTTATTTATCATCACATATAACTGGATGATAATAAATTTGTGTAGGTTTCACCTTTCAAGATGCACCCAGATATATGTAACAAGTTATCATGAATGGGTAGTGGTTGTTGATATTAATATTATTATTATTATCCTCATCATTTTATTTATTTATTTTTTATGCAATTGGCTTTGGAAGTTTTTTGGTAAAAAATTATATACCCAATACAATTTTTTTTTTTTTTAAAAAAAAAAATCTTCCCACCACAATTTTTCTTCCACTATTCTCCGGACAAACGAAACGAAAAGAAAAGAAATAGAATGATAGGATATCCAATCGGCAACTAAAAACTTTTGTTTATTATAGATATCAAATTATGTTTAAAAGGCAGATGATGTTATATTATTATATCGTATTTATTTAAATCTAAAATAAGAAAAGTGGGACTTGATTCGAATGAAGAGAGAGAAATGAGAAATAGATAGTGAACATGATAGAAATAGAATATGTAACGAGTTTAAAAAATTATTTATTGAGTATTTAAAATTTTAGTTTATAATCTAAATTCGGTATTTAAATTTTGAACAAGTCTCTTGTGTGACAGCCACATGTATCATTTATCATGTGACGGAGCAATATACCTATTCAGACCCGGATTCGATCCATCAAATTGGGTCGGACTAGACAGATTTATTGGGTTTGGAACTCCATCACATGACAGAAGACCCGTGTGACCGTCACATTTGAGTCTTTACCTTAAATTTTTAGGCTAAATATAGCCAAAACTTCCGTGAAGCAGTAGATATTTATTTATCAAAAATGGATTTTTAACAAAAATAAAAGAATCATTATTTATTACTTAAACTAGTAAATTTATGTTTAAATGTATTATTCCTAACGCTGGCTGATAAAAAATCTAACATCTCTCATTTTTATAATTTTTTAAGCAAAATTATATTATGATCATCTGATCCTATAATTATAATATCAGTTTTTTTTTTTAATTTTTATAAAATTACTATTATTATTATGATAAATAAAATGGAACTGGATATATTTGAACAAAGAGAAAAGCACATAGAGATAATTTCAAAGAAAATCCAATATGTGATTAGACTAAATTCATGGATGAATAATAATAACGCCGGACGAAATAAAGTTTTTGAGAGAGAAAAGCACATATATATACTACACTACACTCTCTCTCTCACTACTCACACACAAGCATAAAGCACATAAGACTGTCCATAAACCATTTCAAACATTCCCTTTCGTGCTTTTTAAACCACTCGTAAGAAAGCAGTTGCTTTTTTACTTCTTAAAAATACCTCCTTGCTTCTTCCTCACTCTCTCTCCATCACCCCATGGACACAGCTGCTCAATGGCCTCAGGTAATATACACCCATTTTCATTTTGTTGTTTTCAGCTTTTCTTTTGCTTTTCTTTTTCTTTTTTTTCTTTTTTACACGCGAAAAAGATGATAGCTTTCATCCCTTTATTTTTTATTTCCTTTTTTCTTTTTGGTTTCTTCCTGCACTAGCTACTACTCCACTTTCTCTCTTTTGTTAAAAGATTAAATTTGTTATTATTGTTATTTGTTCATTTTCCCTTTGTCTCACCCTATATTGCTTTTGATCTTCCGTGTGCATCTTATTCTTTTACTTTGAGAATTCTCCACTTTTTTTTTATTCTTTTTCATGTTTGATCTTCGGTCTTCGTTGCCTTTTGAGCAGAGTTTTTTTAAATAGTTAATTTATTTATTTTAAAAACAATAATTTTGGCTTATTTAGAATATAGTGGTGAAACCAATGGAAGAGATGGCAACATGCCCAAAGGCATCCTCAGTGGAAAGAAAAGTAAGACCCCATAAAGAGCAAGCCTTGAACTGCCCCAGATGCAACTCCACCAACACCAAGTTTTGCTACTACAACAATTACAGCCTGTCACAGCCAAGGTACTTCTGCAAGACATGCCGCAGATACTGGACCGAAGGCGGTTCTCTCCGAAGCATCCCCGTCGGCGGCGGCTCCAGGAAAAACAAAAGATCATCATCTTCTTCTTCTACATATAATAATAATAACAATACCAATAATAATAATAATAATAATTCCTCTTCCTCCACATCCACTTCATCAAACTCATCCAAGAAACTCCCTGATTTAGTCCCCCCACACCACCACCACCACCAACAAAACCCTAAAAATCACAATAATAATAATAATAATAATTTCCTCGAATCCCAAGATCTCAACTTGGGATTCTCAATCCATCACAACAACAATAATAATAATAATCACGCGGATTTCAAGGCGATCACCGAGATGATCCAAGCTCCCAACTTCGAAAACATTCCGTCCTTCAGTGGTGGGATCAGAACCAGGGAGGTCGAACTGGGGACCGCCCTGGAGCTGCAAAACCCTAATTCTTCTTCTCTGGAGCTCTTGACAGCTGGCCTATCGGCATCGGCCGCATCGTCCAGGGGTTTTAACAATTACGCGTTCATGCCATTGCCGGTTGTTCCTAGTAGTGGTGGGGCCGAGATTCATTCGAGCCCGGTTTTCGGATCAGGGTTTCCTAATTTGGCCGAGTTCAACATTAAGTCTTCCTCTTCTTCATCCTCTCTCAACTTCTCACTTGATCATGGGCTTGGGAGTAATTATGGCAATTTTCAAGGGGTGCAAGAGAATAATGGGAATAGCAGTAGCAAGCTTCTTTTCCCATTTGAAGATTTGAAGCAGGATCATGACTCGAGTAACACTAATGTGAATGATGGGGAGCAGAATGGAGATAATCAAAATGGAGATCCGAGTACTGGATATTGGAATGGAGTTATAGGTGGTGGATCATGGTGATACAATATTATTTGTTTTTATCTATATTTATTATTATCTATATATAGTTTTATTTTGAAAGTTGGTGGGGTGATTAATTACTTGTTTGGATCTGTTCAAAAAAAAACAAAACTAACTCATAGGGTTCTTGAGTTGGCTTTCCTCTCTTTTCAGCTGTAAGCTAAATTAATTATCTTTTTATGATTTAATCATCATGTTGGAGTTGGAAGCTTGTTTTAGATATGGCTTTCAGTTTGCAGTGATTGGGATGCTGTGTAATGATAGAGGAAGAAAATGAAGGAGTTGAACTGAAGCCCGGATTTTTTTTTTCAAGGGCAAAAAAGCTGAGATTTTTTTTATTATTACAAAAGTTTCTTCTATCAAGAAAAGGGAGGCAAGAGGGAGCCCATGCTGTTAAAGTGTCATTTCTTTAATTACCTGGTACAAATATATTATTAATTAGTAATTATGTACAATTAAATTTGCATTTGAGCTTTGTAATGATTTCCTTTTTCAGTCCTTGTCTACTTTTCTTCGGCAGGTATCATGTTTTTTGGATTATAATATTTATTATCTTGGTTGGCCGTTGAATTATTTGATTTTCATATAAGAAAGTTGATAATAGTGGCAATTTAACATAATCTACTCAATCTTTTTGTACATACTAGTGAATCGAACCTCAGATCTGTAGTTTGAATTTCAGAGTCCTAACAACTCAACTCAAGCAATATCCGATTCTAAACTGTTTTTTCTTCGTAAATGTGGTCCAGCAGGTGGTTTGGACACCTACTACTACAAAAATAAAAATGAAAAAAGTTGTTCTTCTTTTGTTTACCTACCAGTACTTGTCCAAATGGCATAACTGTGAGAAATTAAAGACTTGTTCAATTCAAATCATTCAATCACACAGTTTTGTAGGCAACATGTACATGAACAACTACGCGTTCCTTTTTCAAGAAGGGTGATGATGAGTTCCCCATGCCATGTTTCCCTTTTCTATTTCAACTTGAATGATGGAGAAAGATATGAAAAACCCTACTCACTTTTGGTCATTCAAATGGGCCCCACAAACATTCCCCTAGGCTAGTGTGCTGCTCATCACGAATAATATATATATATATATATATATATATATATATATATATATATATATATATATAATCCTCTCCCCTCCCACTTAATATCCACCTTAGATCTAGACCCATTTTTAAAAGAAAATTCTAATTTTTATGAATTACAAAAATATTTTGATTATTAATTAAGACTAACTATAATATTTTTACATATTCAAAGTTTGTGTTTGAAATGTTTATGCTTATGAAGTGGTATAGAAAACAACCTCTTTGGGTGATTTGTAATTTTCAAAAAGTTGTGGGTTACTTATAATGAGGCCAAACCTCGAGTGTTATGTGTAATTATTCATATATACACACACACATACATACACAAGGATAGGTTCACATGAGAATCATAAAAATCTAAATATAATGCTATATATCATGTAGAGTTATTTTCAATCACGTATGATGCTACATTTTACAAATTATTTTATTTTTATTAGCATTGCATATAACTGAAAATAGCAATACATATAACGTATTATAACATAGTTCTTAGCCTTCTTAATTTTTGATTTAACATTATAAACATATGAAAATAGCAGTACATATAATGTTATATAGCACTGTGTCTACTCCTGTCTCTTATACACATCTTCCACCACCACCATTGATAATTGATGAGTCTATTTCGGTGTGGTTTCCAGTTTTGATACTCAATTATAATGCTTTTTTCCTCTTTAGGTGATTGGATGATAAGGAAGCTAGAAAGCTCACTGCTGAACCACTTGCTCTTGAACACCAAAAATATAACGGGCTATGCAAGTCAAGTATTATTTTCTTTCAGTAAATAAATAAATAAAAGAATTCCTGATATGGCTTACAAGTATAAGACAATTGATTTTGTGAATGAATGCTAGAAACTGAGCCAGACATTTATGGCCTTTTGGAATCATTCTAGGGGCAGGTATCAAAGATAAAACATCTTAGTCAGAGAATTAATTACATATACTTGCTATGTAATTTTCAAAAAAAAAAAAAAAAGACTTGGCCACTTAATAATAATGTTCCCGTTGTGTTGGTACTGTGTGCGAATTAAGTCAATAAGCATGATATTTTAGGTCAAAAGGTCTAGGAAATCTATTTTCGAAATGGTCAAGGGAAAAGACAACAACTTTAACGGCCATTACTTCCGCATCTTAATATTAAATTTTGGTTACCCACTGCATGATTTCAAATGAAAAAAAAAATAAAAAAATTGAGAGAGATGAAACTCTATATATGGCCTGCAGTATCTCTTACTTTTGCAGCCACATGAAAGATCCGCACCTTACCAATGACAATAAAATATAAATAGACTTTGAGTAATTACTCACATTAAACAGATAATGAGTAATAATTTATAATACAATATGAACAATGAAGTATAAAATAGCAATCACTGATAATGTATTTTACTTTCTTTCTTCATTTTTTCTTTCTTATTTTGAGTACATATTTTGGGAGGTGAGAGTCTTATAGGAGGTGATTAGATACCATTTCATATTGGGAAATTTTGAAAGTGAAAGAAAACAGTAATAAAGAAATATTGAAAGAGGAATGATTTTTTTTTTTAGAGTGAATGAATGTAAGATGAATGTATAACAATTAAAAAGAGTTTAATAATAATAGTAGTAAAATAATGATCAAATATGATTAATAGTCAGAGTCCTATGAGTGAGTAGAAAGTAAAATTTATGTGATCTACTAATAGTACAATTTTAGAAAAATAAAATTCAAAAAAACCTTAAAATCCAAGATGAAAAAACAACTCAAAATAGAATGACACCCAATACCAACCTCCTAGATTAATTATTGGTAATGTAATTGACTTGGATATTGAGAGGTAAATTTACCGTACCATTTTATCGTTTTGCCAATTTAATATGAACATTCTTTTGTTTCTGCAACAAATCAACCACCCTCCATGTGCTGGCTGGCTGCTCAAACATTCTTAACAACCAACAAATATTTCCCTGCACTCATCTCAATTTCATTCCACCTAAATAAATCACCATACCACATCTTATGATACAAGCATTTTATTTTATGATGTCATTACATTTCCATCCAACTACTCACTTCTTTTTTTATTTCACGAAACTCCATTTATCAACCGTATCGTAACAGATTCGTTAGATATAAAGCAGGAATCGAAATCACGTAGAAAATTCAAATAATAATAATCTGGAACAGGCCCTCGACATATATCAACGTGTTAGGCATATTAGACAACCAATTATCAGTAGCAAAAAAGGCAACAAAACAACATAACAGAGTAAACTGATACTCCAAAACAAGCACATAATAATGAGCAAACCAAATAATATATTCCTTAATCAGTGGGAGTTTTCCATATTTTAACCACAACAGACAAGTAGGGCCTCTTGGAGCAACGCTGCAACAAATGTAACCAAAATAAATAAATTCCAAGTCTGTAGAACCACAATTTATAATGATAAAATGAAGATTGTCCCCTATGTCTAAATTTTATGGGCACATCAATCAAATTCAATAAGGATAAGCCACACCCCACCAGCAATCCACTTTATGCTCTACTTAAATTTCTGAATCTATGAAATAAAAGTTCAAAAAAAGAAAAAGGAAAGGAAAATTGTATAGCTTTATGCAAATTGACTTTGAGAGGTCATACAGACAATATCCGGCTC
This sequence comes from Phtheirospermum japonicum, assembly GCA_014905375.1. Lineage (NCBI taxonomy): Eukaryota > Viridiplantae > Streptophyta > Magnoliopsida > Lamiales > Orobanchaceae > Phtheirospermum > Phtheirospermum japonicum. The sequence goes on from BMAC01000186.1 coordinate 1,171,179, forward strand.
CTGCTGCACAACCGAAACCATCTCAAACAGCTGTATTTGCGAAGAAATTGAAGCTAAAGGTAAATGCTCGAGTGGCATATTTTGAAGGACCTAAAACTCATTGTTCGGCATTGATTCCAAAGATACGAACTTTGTGCATATGTGGGAACTTGGCGACCACCAGAATAAAAACTGCTAGTGTGTTAAAGATGAGCATCGGATATTGATAGTCAGTTGTGTGCGCGGCTATCAAGTACCTGTCCAAGAAGTTAAAGAATATAAAAAACAATAGGATGATAGATCCGTGTTTCTACCAATTTAGTTGATTTTAAAGTCAACCAACCAAATGCACACTTACAAAATAAAAATAAAAAATAGGTATTCCTCTTGTGTTAATCCATAAGGGACTATTTCACCAAAAATGGATAGCTCGTTTCAAGTGTCATATCTTTGAAATCCAAATTATAAAACAAGCACAAGCTCAAGAGAAAACACTAGAAATATCAAAGGGAATAAAGCATCAATGCGTCTTTGTGGACAAGAACAAAAAGCAGAGGTATACTACAACACTAAGAAAAGCATTCTTTGCAAGTTGATACTGGCACTTGAAAAGGTCAAAACAGATAATGAAATTTAATGTCAATAAAGCAAAGGAAAACATTGTTGTGCAAATATTTTTAGTAACTTATCAAATTTGGGAAAAAATATGTCTAATTTGACTTGAATTTTCAAATTCCAAAGAAGGTGTTGCATAGTGCAACAAAATCAACCAATTTGGCGGACGAGGTCACAATGCGTGCAAGAACAAATAAAATTAAAGAAAACAAAAGCTCACCATGTGTGTTGTAAAGATGTAATTCAAACATCAAGGAAAATAATAAGAAATATGTGAAGGACCAATTCACATTCAAGATTAAATATATCCATCTTTATTATATTTTGGAAGGTGGGAAATATATCAAAGTTTAAGCTTCACATTGTAATAAATGTTGGTGGAACGTTATGCCTTCATAGGTATCATCCATATATTCAGTATCCAACTAATTTAACACAGGATAGATGAAGTTGCATTAAGAATAACATTGATACATATTATTAGATTAGCACACAACTTTAATCAAAATTCACATCCTTCCAGAAACCATTCAACACTAAGTCAATTTAGTTTGCACGATATTAAAAATAGAAAACTGAGTTCAATTGCAGTTCATGTCGAACTATTCCAATTTAACACGAGCATAAATTGGGACTGAAAACTACAAATACTTTCCAAACAATTTTTAGTTAAAAAAAAAAAAAAAAAAAAAGAAAGAGAGAAGATATTAAAACAAGCAGTCTATCATCAGTGAAATCCAGCAATAAACCCCACAGCCCATAACAGATTGAAAAAATAAAACTCAAAAGACAGCACTGAAATGTTTAGGATTAATTTAGGTGCAGGCTTAAGGAAAAATGATGTGCCATGGAAACTTATAGAAGTTTTAGAAAAAGAAAGGCATGCAGATTGCAATGGCACAACTTGTACAACTATATAATTCCATATATGGTTATAGCGAAAGACAAAATGACAGTGAGAAAAGAAAACACAAAGAATAAATGTTTGTAGGAGAGAGGCAGCAAATAAGCCAAAGGGAAAATTTTGAATATGCACATAGATTTCACACAAATGCCTATTTCATCATATATACACACAGAACAACCAAAAAGAAAAGGGAAAAAAAAAAACAGCTGAACTGTAAAAGTTCTTCTAATCAAACTCCAGGTAGTTTATGTGATGTTGGGTCAGTAGAAATATGACAACAATACACACATTTTCAAACTGAATGTGCCACATTCATGGCAATAATTGTTTAACAAACTATGAAATGGTGAATACTCAATAATCACTCAGTAACTAAACCAATCGACAGGTCAATAAAAAACTGCAAACAACAACTTAATGTAAAACAAACTTGCCACAATTCACCAAGTATTGCCAAAGAAAATCATACTGCAGAACGGACAGACAATGTCTTGATAACTCTATGTAGACATTTCTCTTCATATAAATTTGGCGTCCCAAGAAGAGAGTGGAGCACGCTGAACATCTTGTTTGATGGGTACCATAAAAAGAAGGGAAGAAAAAGGGAAAAGTTTTCAACATTTTAATGTGATCAATATGTTTAACAAAGAAGGAGATTTATGGGATTCTATCCTCACAAAAAGCAGTCCTACCCAATTTATTGTAGAAATTTTCGGATCAATAATTAGACCATGCAAACTAAAAGCCAAAGCGAGAGCAACCTCATCCCTCTCTTTCCTTTTTTCACCCCCATGTCGCCCCACAGGGGGCATGGGGACGTAATAAAGGAAATCCTATCAACTTGCTCTGACCTAGGATAATAAGCTCATGGGCTTGGTCTTACTTCACCATCGAGAAAAGAAAGAAGACTTCCATCTCCAAGTTTAACTCAGACATAGCTCTCTTCTTTTTGTTTTGGGTGTGAAGAAGTGTAAAACCAAAATACCCAACAAGCATTAGCTCTCCATGAAAAGGAGGAGATCCAGCCGCACCTTCCAGTACGGCGTTCACTCAAAAATTCCTAACTTCATAACAGTTTGACATACATTGATGGCTGAGCCATTATCGATCAGCACTCTTGCTACCACCATTTCATTGCACATTACTTTGATATGTAAGGCCTTATTGTGTCCCGTACCCTCGGGTGGGAGCTCATCATCAGAAAATGCTCAAGTTTTCCATTCTCATATGAGGTCGGAAAGGTTTTTTGAAGATCGACGAATCAAATGATATTTCTGTTCCAACCTTTGTCTCCTCTTTTCCCTCTGAATCAAACTTTTTCTTGCCATAATGGTCTACGTCCTATTAGTTGATACAAGTCGAATCCTAGATGTAGAAATAGTTTAGGTGTATTGGTCATCTCCCATTCGATCCCTTCTTCCCAAATAGGAGATATTGGGAACTGCGCATGCATAGCCTTAGAGAAATTTGAGTTAAAAGGAAATAAACAGCTTTGACGACATAACTAGTACGATTTGATGCTTAAAGTAAGTTACCACGAACTGATCTATAGACGACAAAAAGTTAATGCGCATACGTGGCTTAAGTAACCAGCACCAAACCCCCAATAACCAAAAACAAAAGATGAAAGAAAGCTTACAGCACTACAGGTACGACTGTCAAAAACTTCCTATTAGGAGTGAGTTGCTTGCCATTGTCGATTTGCTCCCACCAAGTCAACCTATTGTAGATACCCTGATCATCTGCAAATGGTGTCCCTTTCTTCCAGTGAAAGCAGTGATACGTAACCTTCACAAAAATCAGAAAGCACATCAAGTTAAAAACTAAAAAAAATAATAACAATAATAACAATAACAACAACAACAACAACAACAACAACAACAATAATAATAATAATAATAATAATAATAATAAACAAATTAAAACACCTTCTAAGTTCTACCTTAAATCACTTTTCAATAAAAACTAAAAGCTAGTTTTTAATTTCATAATAGAAGCCCCACTTGCAATGTTTTTGAAACATTATAGATAAATTTTGGGGGTGGGGGTGGCTGACAATTTAAAAAGAATTTTCTGAACAATGTTGGCTTTGTCCAACAAGTTAATTGACAGAAGTTTGGCCAAATTGACAAGAACTAGCGACTATCCACGAGCCGAAACTCTGTGGGTTGAAACTGTGTTTTCTTTGAGGTTTGAATTTAAACTTTACTAGTATTTACCATTGTTGAAACTAAAAATCAACAAGGTTCAACCATGAGAGAATGAAATATGATCTTACTAGGTTAATAGAATCATATCCCATCATCAAATGACATAACAATACTCAGTTTCTTTCAAAATACCACGCAACATTAGTATGCAACAATCTATCACGAGGGCAAAATAATTGTGAGCATCTAATTTTAATTCAACATAAATCTCTCATGTTTGTGTTTAATGATATGCTTCCATTATCACAAACAACTACACTCTTTCTGAAGTATAAAGTACAATACTAGAATCGATTTTTCAAACGATTTCGCCAAAAATTACCCTTCCAATGTATTTAACGAGCATCAATTACCAAAGACAAACAAAATTCCATTATTAACTCATGCAAAGCTAAAATTCATTTCGACCGCAGAGCCATATTGCTATAATAATGCATTTTGATATAGCACGATTGAAGGAATAGCCACTTAATAAAACTCAATCTCAGGATACGAAGCAATGGAAAATATCTATCTACCTATATATATATATATATATATTAGCACTAAATCATTTTATTGTCAATAAAGATTGTCAACTCACAGCTCAAGGATCATATCTCAGAACCAAATAATCAACAAATTCGTACCAATACAAACAGTAAATACATATCCCCTTAGAATACAACACACGCGTAAAAACAAACGAATTAATCAAACAAATAATAATAATAATAATAATAATAATAATGACCAGGAGGGTGAACGTACAATGAAATGAGAGAGATTAACGATGGTCCACGCCGTGCCTGGGGAGCAGCCGAAAACAGAGAGTACCACCAGCCATGAGAAGAATAATATTAGGATGTACGTGGTCCATACACCGGGGTATGTGAACCACTCCGTGTTCCGATTTAGATCCGTCGGCGGCGACGCACGAACGTACAAATTCGCCATTTCCGGCAGATTCCTTGTTCCAATTTCTTCGACCTATTATTATGTACACGTTTTCCTGTATTTCAAGTTCCGATCTTATCAAAAATGGGAAAATGACGAGTTTAATTTCTTTTGTTGGTAAATATTAGGTGTGGGTCAAAATGTTGACCAGTTGCGAATGTGTTAGGGGCGGGATTGTGATTTTATATAGTTGTGCTTGTAAGACGAGTCTCATTTCTCAAATATAAGAAAACACAAGGAATGATCATTAAAATGATGAACCTATAAGTTTAATTAACACCTCAGACAATAATACGAGAATATTTTAATAAGATAATTTTAATCATTAGATTTCTCGACATTATATTATTTATCGTATATTAATTTTATTGTAGCACTTTAGTATTAAGAATATTTCTTAACAACATAGTGTTTTTTCTGGCTTTTATTATGTACACCTGCTGTATATAGTATTATACATAAAATTACATTTTAAATGTAATAAATATTCATCTTTGTTAAAATAAATTTTTATATTTGTTATGATTGTTTTATTTTTACTATGGTAATGTGTATTTATGAACACATAGCATGTATGAAAATATTCATATTTACTGAGATGAAAATATTTATATTTATTCTGATAAAAGTTCATCTCAATTATGATAAATATCAATAAATTTTAATAAATGTATATATGTTAATTATTTACAATATGATAAATATGTATCTTAATGTGATAAATGTACACGTTTTCATAATATAAATGAACATGTTACGATAGTACGATCAATCGTAAAAATATTCATTTTCTTTGTATTAAATATTTATTTTTTTTGTATTAAATATTAATTTTCAGGTGTACGTAATAATGACCGTGTTTTTCTATTTTGGTTCAACTTACTTTTCAACTCATATTTTATTCAAGCTCAACACCATTCCCACAGTGTATTATAATCAATTTGGCCGATTTATATATTGATTTCTCAGCAAACAAGTAAAAACACTAATGTTGAGAATTTTATTCTTGACAATATTAGGATTTTATTTAATTTCCTTAGTTATTTCTAACTTGTCATTCAAATATAGGAGTCTTAATTATATAAAGGAGCAGATCAAGACGCAAGACAGAAGAGACGTACGGGGAAGAGGAAAAATATCTTTCCGGTTTAAGGACTGATGTCTGCACGTAGAGAGCACTCGACGATTTCAAGAACACGACACAAGGCACTGAGTCTACTTGGAGCTGCAGTTCACAATCAAGAGATCTTCAACGTTGTGTAACCAACGGAGGAGATCATCTCAAACGTAGCAACAAGTATTTTGTATCAAGTGATGATATATTTGTTTTTCATATATTACTTAGATATTTGATCTTGAACGATTAAGTAATATAGTTTTTTGAGTTTGTATACCCAAGTCCGTAAGTATATTTTTTACGGGCTAAAAATTTAATTGGTGTGTTCTATCTATTGTTTATTCCGCTGCTGTTTAAATTCGTACTCTGGTTGATGTTAGGACTGGTGTTGTAACATCAATCACAGCATCTGTTGTGTTACAAATTCATATTTCTCAAACTAGTGGATGTTAGGTCTGGTGATAGTTATCACGAAACTTAACATCATTTTTCAAATATATAGATCTACAAAATTACAACTAACATTTAGTTCAAACCAAGATCAAGCCCAGACCATGGGAGGACTAGTAAATAGACTTGACCTCGGGCAAAATTTGTAAATTGGCAAGTTTGAAATTTTCAAGTTACGATACGTTTGTACTTTGACATATTTTTTTTTTTTTAAATGCTTGATATTGTTGGTACTAAGTACAAATAGGTATGCTTTTGTGACCTTGAATGTTAATTTAAGATGTTAGGATAACAATGAGAAATATTGTACTTGATATATATGGAAGTGTGGTTATTTATTACATGGTGTTCATTCATGTTGTGTTAATAGTTGTTGAGGTCAAAAAGTTTTATTTAAGGACCTAATGTGTTGAACGTAAATATTGAAATTCTTGCTCATAACCAACAAGAAAAAATAGATGAATTTAATGGATTGATTTAGTTAGAACTTGATGAATTTGATGTATTAACATAAGGATAATATAATGTGACGAAATATTGAGGTTTAAACAGTCAAAATGGCAAGAAACTCAACCAAATTATTGCACCATTGTTGTCAAGAATGTGTTGCATTTTCTGTTTGTGAGAAGATTTCAACCCCCTAACACACTTGTTTCATTTAGAGTCTTTACAAAAGTGAGGCATCTGCGACTTAGCTTTATGTAGTTGCAATAATCAATGCAATATCTATTACCTAGTAAAAGTTATTCTTAAAATCTGATGGTTGGGCACTGCTGCCGTCCAGTTTTGCAATGCGCTACCTTTCGATTATTAGTTGTTTTCACAATATACTAGTTTATAGTCGGAGTCTTTACAAGAGTTGTAGCTCGGTATCTTAGCTTTCGATAGCCTCAAAGAATCCCTTCAATATACTTTGTAAAAGTTGCACCTAATTTACGAACTATGTGCAATCTCTAGTAGCCAAACATGACCATGTTCAACCACACGGCATGACCATGTAGCTTAACTATTTTTGGTTCCTTTGATATGAATATGTGAAAATATACCGCTATATTTCTAATTTGTAAAATTTTAGATTATGGAACTTTAGATATAATTATAATGTTATGAACCAACGTATTCTTGAACTTGGCGATATGGATTGCTTGTGATTTAGAATAATATTTCGTGCTTGATATCATATAAATACAGTAATGTATAGTCAATCGTCATCATTTGTTATCGATCACTATCGTTATCAAGTTGTAGCCCGAGCAGATCATGCAAACAATCACACAGATCTATGGTTCTTGTTTTAATATGTGTTGAGGGTACTTTCTTAATTTTTTAAATCTTTGTCACGCTTCGTGTAATGGTTCTCCATCAAATTGGCGAAACTGCGTGATTTCGCTCTTGAACTTCTAGGTCTTGCTTGGTGGATAAAACTTGAGTAAAAACTTTTGACATGTCTCGTTGCATGTGTCAATGGCTCCAAATCCAAGTGTGTTGTACCAAAACTTTGATTTATCCCTTAATGAAAAAGGGAATAAGCATAGTTTTAATGAGTCTTTCGGGATTCCATTCATCTTGATGGTCCTGCATATCTCCAAAAACTGCACCAAATGTGTATTTGGGTTGTTCGTGGAACTTCCTCCAAATAATTTCTAATTTAGATTGACCACCTAAATTAGGATTAGAAATTAATTGCTAGAAATAGGATTACAATTCGTGTTGTCATTTATATTTCACTCCACCAGTGCAGAAAAACTGATTAGTGGCGCTTCAAAATAGTCATTGGTGGCGCTTTTACACCACCACTAATTCAGGCGACACTTAAAGCCAAATCAATACGTGAGGTGGTTCAAACCGCCACTAAAAACTGAAGCGGGTGGCTCTTATTAATTTGAAGAGCCACTAAAAACTAAAGCAGATGGCGCTTGTTAATTATAAGCGTTATTTAAAAGCAAAGCGGGTGGCGCTTCATACGTGGGAAGCATCACCAATAATAAATCCGGGTGGCGCTTATTTGTATGGAGCGCCACCAATAATGTTGGGCGGGTGACGGTTTTGCCAAGAAGCGTCACCAATAATACTGAGCAATAACATTCGTTTCTTGAGAAACTGATGATGTTAACTCAGATAACATTAACATCGGTTTGAATATAACCCGTGTAAATTCTAAAATAATAATTAAAAAAAGAATTAAATGTCCATTTTATTTTATCTATCCTCGTCCCAACCTATAAATACCAAACAATTGCAATTTAATTCATATTTCATGAAAATTAAAATTAATCAACATCAAATGTTAACAAAAGCATCCTATAAAAAATATTTTACATTACAATTTTACAAGAATAATTTCACAAAAACGAAAGTCACTTCTTCGTATTGGATACAAAATTCTGGTAGCATCACCTATTCGTACTGTTCCAATGTAATCGATCCTAGAACACTGTATTCAAGCTAAACCTAAAAATAGAGGCCAATGCCAAACTGCCAATGACCCGGACTCTCTGGACACAGTTACCTAGCTCTGGGCTATAGATTCTCAAACACCGGCTAGGGATTCATCACGGGATCCTATGTAACTACACCTTAGGCCAAGAGAAGAGTCTCAGATGTCCATTATTCAAAAACCAATAGTAGCCCGGCATCGGGAAATAGCCTCGACGATGGCGATTGTGCCGTTTTCGAACAGATCGAACTTTTTGACTCTGTCCTTGTCGAGATACTCGAGGAATCTTGAATAGGACATTCTGGAATTGGAAACGCCTTGGTCATCGGCAAGGGCCCGCTCGTTGTTTAGGAGTGTGGGTACAGCGAGCCCGGCGTTACCGAGTAGGAATTTAAGAAAGGCTCTTCGTCCTTGATTGGTTTTTTGTTCTAGCGAGGCCTTGATGTTATTATCCAGCTTGGATGCATTGATTAATGGACGAAGGCGTGTGGATAGGATTAACTATTTTCTTTGGATTTCTTTGGTTAAGACTGTTTCTGGAATTAGCGGCGGATAAACCGTTTGACACTACTACGCACGCAGATGAAGCAGCCATGTTTGTACCTATGGGGTTTAACGAAATAATTAAATTGGTGAGGCGAAAAAGGAAAATAATGGACAACAGATGGTAAATAATATTTGAGAACAAAGAAAGGGTAAAAAAATTTATTAACTTCTGCTTGTTTTTTGATTTTACTTGACTACATCGCGTTTTTACAAATCTTGGCTGACTTTCGTGATTTTGTCATTTTTTTAATTTTTATTTTACAAAAGCAAGTGGATATTGCCAGGTTTGATGTAAAGATTGCTGAGCAGTAGCTGAGGAAACTAATTTGCCATTTGTGACTGTTGAAAACAAATTCGAAGCACTGGTAAGTAATCTCTCTTTCTGGGGTAGTTTTAATTTCAGAAGATTAACTTTTTTGTTGTTGGTGGCGGTGTAATTATCCAAACAGAAACATCTTTTAAGCACAGCTGATAATATTATTTAGGTTAGCCACTGAAGTAGGAAAGAACTAACCTGGATTCAAAACCTTGGGTACGGAGCTCTTGGATGTCCAAAGTTGTCCATTACCACCGTGCATATTGACGGCATGTGGCAGTTTGATTCCCGGGATATGCATTGGCTCGTTGATACCTCCTCCGTCTCCAGAAGACCTCAACGGATACCCTTTTGTTAGTGTGAACTTGGAGTCGTGCCATAAGGCATCACCAGAATTTCTAGATTGAATTAGTGGGGAAATGTTTAAAAAGAAACTCAGTTGCTTCCTTTCTCCTGTTCGTTCATGTAAAATCAAATTACGCTAGAATCATATTGATGTATTAGGCTTCAACTAAAAATATCCAGTAAAACAATATGTAAGATGGCAGCAAAAATAAAAATGCAACGATCTAAACACCATCCCTTCTTTTTTGTAATATAAATAGTTCTAGAGGAAGAAAACAATAATAAAATCCTCCTAATCTTCAGCAAAGCCAAATCACCTGATAGTGATTATGCAAGACGGATGCAATAAAATATTGTTGGAATATTACAATCAACATCATTATATTAGGTAAATCTGCACACAAACTGGTAAGTAAGCTTGATATTTAAAAACTAAAGGTGCGCATATTTTTACAAATTCCAGTCCTCCAGAGATATTCTAAGCATATAATCGAGTGTGAGTGTGTGTATCAAACAAGTAACAGTACCATAACACGGCGATGAGAGCCTCGCAGAATTAAACCGAATGGTCTCCGGCTGTGGCTTACGGCATAGTGCATTATGATCAGAAAGCCTTTTTCGACAACTCCGTTTCTTTTCATCAAATTCGGACAAACTATGGAACCTTCAAGCAGAAAAGAATAAGTAAAATAATATAAACACACATTCTTAAAAAACCTTAGGAACAGGCTAAAAGGTACAAACAGTTAATGTAAGTTTACCTACTACACTGTTGGCAAAATCGGCGTTCGAGGCTTCCAACAACCCTATGCTTTCGGTGATACTCTTTAGATTTTGACAGATCAAAGGTGCAGCCCTCGACAAGACAGTGCGGTACAGAGTGATTTTGACCCGACGATTTTGTCTTCTTTGATGAAATGGCGGATGGCGTAGGCATCACAGCAAAAGACGCACCGTTATTCTTGAAATACGTTCACTTTCCGGTTTCAGACCGATCAGTGGCTCCGCATTTCGTTTCATTTCCATCTTCTTGCCGAAGTTTCCGGAAAAGCCCTCGAATGTCATGAGCTTAACTGAAAAGTCGGTAGAAGCTGAGAGTGAGTTTCTGGCTGAAGAAACATGGTCACAATCAGCACCAACGATTTCACCATCATCGAAAATCATCCAGTCTAAAAGTTGCAGCCTTTTGGGACTTTCGGAAGCCTTTGTACTGAACCCGACAAGATTTTCCCAATCCCACCTTGCATTCCATTACATCTCGGAAAAGTGGCTCATTAAAAGGGCTAATTCAGTTGTTCTTGTGCACGAAACGCATCATAAACTAGATATTTGAAATGTGAAGCGTAAGGAAAAAAGTAATTGAAGAAGCAATTTCACAAAACAAGATCAAATAACAATTACAGCTTATGTAATCACAGCTTCAAGAAAAACAACAATGCGAGAAATTAATAAACATACAAATTAAGGTTCAGATCAAGCTACCAAATATTCAATATTCAGCCCCCAAATCAACAACTCAAAGCAAGCAAAAACAACCAAAGACCCCATAAGTCAAACAAATACCTATAAGCAAGAGTTTATTCCATTATGATTTTTGCAGCATAGAATTTCAACTTCTTTTCCTGAATATTCACTGTTGCAACTTTAGGATAAACAAGAAAATACTCTGCACAGCTCCACTGGTTAAAAGATATCATGCAGAGTAGCGCAGAGCAGAGCATTTCTTTTTTATTTTCTGGTAAAAGAGAAGAAAGTGGAACAAAAATTGTACTCTCTTCACTCCAGTCCCTTTTAGCAAATCAGAATAACTGAAAATTTTTACTAATTACTGCCTACTATTTAACCACCCCTTTTTAAGTACAATAAATACTCTACTTAATCTCTGTCCTTTTTCTATTTTCTTTTTTTTCTCTCTCTCTCTAAAACTGATATTCTTGACCTGCTTAATTCTTGGATATGGGTTGTAATGTGCGTGACTCTGATTGATTAAGACCCCCAAAAGAAAAACGTTGCAAAACTAAAGAAGATAACTCAGACATCTACGTATGTTATAATACTGAAAACCCAGCAACAATTATGAAGCTAAACTGAATTAAATTAACGAATCAATTAAGATTAACTTAAGCTACAGCTATTACTTCAACACTCCAGTCATTTAGATACCCAAAAGTAGCAAAAAAAAAAAATTTAAATGCTCACAAAGGCAACATCGCTTATTTCAGTTTCAAATGTATTGCTATTTATCAAATTACTGAAAACCCAAAGACAATTATGAAGCTAAACTGAAGTAAACTCATCAAGCTAGAGAATTTCAACAGCATAATGAAGCGGGTACAAGAGTGAAAATACTGATTAAAACAAACTAACACTAATGATAAACGGTGTTAATTCTCCAAGAAATCAAAAAAAAAAAAAAAAGAATAATAATAATAATAATAATAATAATAATAATTAGTACCTGAGAGAAGCTGATTGTGGAGAGCGAGCGAGGAAGGTGGTGATGGGGTTTGAAGGCTAGGAATCCTTTCTTTAACACTATCTTTTACTGCTTTGCAGCAGAGAAATAAAACACAGTCGTTTTTTCAGTTTTCACCAAAGATTTCAAGATTATAGAGCATTACAAAAGTAAATGCTCAAATATCATCACGAAATCCCCTTTCCCCTTTCCCTTCGCTCCGCTCAAATACAACTCTTAGCAAAAAATAAATAAAAATATTGAAAATTGAACAGAAAAAATAGTAGAAATACATTTAAAACATATTGGCATTAAAAGTGTAGAAACCAATTAGCTTGCTCAATAAACTAAAAATGATATAGGCATATTAAAGTGTATACCTTTCCCCAGCTTCCAAATCCAAATTATTTTCCCCTAAAGACGCCTCAATTTCCGAATCCCTAATTTCCAAACCTCCGTCCAGCCTTTCAAAGCGTCTGCCCTCTTCCTCGGCCGGCTCAATCGGAAAATCCGCCGGCTCGGAAGAAGATTTCTTCATCGAACTCTCGAATTGAGGGATTTCATTAACCCGACTAACGAATTATGGATTGAGAGGCGAGGGATAAATTGAGAGGAGAAATAGAGAGGGAGAGAGGCGGACAATTCCGGCTAGTTCTCCTCCTTGGGTTTGTTGTTAAATTTTGTTGGAAGTATAAGTGACGCTTTCTATTGAAAACCGATACCAAATCACGGGCACTTATTGGTGGCACGTAAATAAATAAGCGACACCCGATTGTAAGTGTTAGTGACGCTTTCTTAGAAAATCGTCACCAGGTTTTTAAAAACCGACACCAAGAAGCCATCACTTATTGGTGGCGCTTATATAAAAAAGTGACACCCGAACGCAATGTATTAGTAGCGCTTCCTTAGCAAACCACGGCACTTTTTTTTATTAGAGTCGCTTTTAAATGCAACCGCCTCTTTTACTATGATTAGTGTCGGTTGGTAATCAACAAACGCCACCTGGACGAAATTCTTAATTTTTTAAAGGCGGTTCAATGCTAATAAGCGCCACTTTTCCACATTTTACAGCAATTCCCTTTTGAAACGTCACTTATGTAGCGACTCTAATTTAGTTTTTTTCCACTAGTGCTCATAACAACTAATAGTCGCGCACTATTACGGATAACACAACATAAATTAAGTAAAACGAAATTATGAGTTTATTTCTTAACTTAGCCTATTTACAGGGGGTTTCCCTTCAAGATTTGAACGAGGCCCCATCTCTAACCACAAGATCGATATTATGGTTAGCGCCATCTTTTTCTTTTTATGAGTACACAACCTTTATTTATCAAAATCTATATGATTATATATATATATATATATATATATATATATATATAGGATTGGGTTCAAATGAGAACCCGTCATTATATGTGAACCTAGGGACTCATCTTGACCATTAGATTGGATAATCTTGATGGTTGAGATCATGACATGTCATCATGGTAATAATGTAAAAAAATGCATTAATTAATTAAAAATGGTATTTTGGACATATATCAATGTTTACAAAGAGCACTACATTGTTCTTTGGAAAGCACAATAGATTAAGAAAAAAAAAACACTACGATTGTATACAAAAAGCTAATGCAAATTCAAAATTTTGAAATGAAACTCAAATCTTCAACAAACCATAACTTTTTCAAATTTTATTCGTTTTGAATGAAATATATATCAAATTAATCACATTCTCAAGATCTACAATTTAAGATACATATTACATTTTTTAAAACGTAAAATATATATATATATATAATTAAATTAAAAAAACTGGACTGATTTTAGCACTACAGTACTGTCTAAAAAGCACAATGAACCTGGACATATAATTGCACTGTGCAATATTAGATCTAAGGCCAGGATTGGTCCCTAGGTTCACATATAATGACGGGGTTTTCATTTGAACCAAATCCTATATATATATATATATATATATATATATATATATATATATATATATATATATATAAAAGCAGAAGAATGATGAACTGAAACAAAGCTAGCAAGCCACTGCCTTCCTCGGAAGCCCGACCCGTCTCTATCCATCTCTTCTCTTTGCTTGTAGGAAGAAGGGGCTTGTCTATCGAATACTAGATTGCCGCGCCTAATGCTTTTATTGGACTAAATTTAGAGATTTATTTTAGGTTGTCCATTAATTAGATTTGATCGAAGAGCTTGTTTCAATTAAATATTTGGTGAGGGGAAATTCTAGTAGCGGAGGTTATTGTTATTTAGGGCTAGTAATTTCATATAAAAAGTGGATTTTAATATTACGATTGGTTAGATGGACAAATCGAGGGCGTAAACTGAGCTTGAACTAGAGTTCTCTTATTATTATTAATCTCATATTAGTTCTCGTACGTGTTTCATTTGTTTGAATTTAATTACTTTGCTGTTGTTCGTCTAGTAATTAGTTATTTAATTCTAGTTAGTTAGTTCATCATCCTTTACCCTCTTTTATTATTTTAATTAAATACGAAAAATCAAAAATTAATCTACACTTCTTGTTGGATTGACCCTTATCATATTTACTAGTTAGTGGGGGGAAGTTGAGGAAAAATAAAAATATAAAATTTATCGCCTAACGACGCGCGTTCGGATTTTTGGTCGTTGCCAGAGAGTGAAGGGTATTAAATTATTTTTCATGATTAATTATATTTAGTTAAAACTAGTTGAGAATTGTGTCTAGATTTCAACAGGCTCTCTGTTATTCGGTCACCCGATAACAGAAGGAAAACAAGAATTTTGTACATAAATTTCATAACATTAATTCTATTTATAAAAACTAAGTTTTATTTGACATTTTTTATGTGAATTTCAGGTGGATCTTGTCACCGATGATTGCCCACAACTACACGCCGAGATTGAAGCATGTGCCAATATGGTGGGGACCGGTAATGGGTAAGAGAGAAAATACGACCCATACTCCAACACTTACAACATGGGCTGGAGAGACCACTCAAAATTTAGTTATCGAAATCAGCTCGGAAGACCACCTCAAAATATTCACAGGGGGTAAAATTTAATGCGACAATACAATAACCGTCCATAAGAAGAAGACTCGTCGACATCGCTCGAGGAGATGGTGAAAGCCATGTGTAATATCCATAAATCAAATACATTATTTATTTATTTATTTATCATCATACATTAAAAATATAATTCTAGTTCCGAGCTCGTCGTCATAAACAAATTCCTATTTTAATTTTAAATAATCTAAGAATTCTATTTAAACGAATTTATAGTTCGTTTTCAAATAAAATTATAATATCAACTTCTAATAAATTATTATAATTATTTAGTAATTTATTTATTTAAATTACTTTCGAGCCGTCTATGAAATAATTTCGATTTCTAAAATTATTATAATTTATTTATATTATAGTTATTTTAATAATTGGGTTGTCAACGGAGTTATTTGTTTTAAAACTTAAGTCGTTTATTGGATCGATTATTTATTTTGAATTTGGAAACGAGCCCAATAGCTAGCCCGAGTCCACTAAACCTTAGCCCTAACTTTCCAAAAATAAACTCATGTTTGGTTTATAAACCAACACAAACCATCTGCAGTTTTTTTTCACATTCTTGACAATTCTGCAAAACCAGCCGCAAGCGAGGTAAACGTCTTGTGTGTGAATTAGAGATGGGCTGGGAAGAGAAGAAAAAAAAAAAGAACTGAACACAA